>BLSH010201087.1:1768666-1784616 GCA_018402905.1 Glandirana rugosa
GTTATGAAAGGGACCCACGGGTATTCCGCAAGCTATCGCAACTTACCTTTATGAATGAGAGACGGAAACCATATCCGGGGTCCATGTATCGTACGAATGCAAACAACATGCTATTTGACCTTCGTTTTAATTCTTAATTAATGTGGTAAGAAGAAGTAAGGGTAACAGGTCTCCCTACAGGAGACATTGGTGAGGACAAGCGAGAACGTTATCTCGGGGACCGGTATCGTTAAGCTATTTGTTGTCTCTAATAGCCGAAAGTTTCCTTTAACTCTCCTCTTTTTTTAACGTAATATACGCCACTGCGGGAATATAGTACAACAAACGTAAGCATGCTATGTACCTGGGGCCTATACCAAAGGCAGAGAGTAAGTATTTCCATTCAACGCTATCGAACGCCTTATGGGCACCCAGGGAAAGTATTGCTCTGGCCCCCATATTGTCCGTAGGCAGTTGTAAATCCATAAAATAGATGCCGAATGTTTGTGGCTGTAGTCCTAGTTGTAATGAAGCCTGATTGATCTTCATGAATTAATGATGCGGAGAGTCTGTTTGCCCGGGCCTTAGCTAGGATCTTAACATCAGTAGTGAGGAGAGAGAGAGGGCAATAGGACTAATTTGGAAATATTAAGGTTTGTCAGAAAGTCCCTGATTTGGTCAGTCATTTTGCCTACTTTTGATTCATAGAGTGAAGAATAGAATGTGGTAAGTGTCTCCAAAATACATCCCGTATCCTGCACTACTTCCCCATTTATATTTTTCACTGGTGTAATTGTTGCATGGTCTTGTTGAGCTTGGGCTATTGCTACAAGCATATGTCCTGTCTGTTCTCCTGCCTCGTAATATTTTTGGCTCTTCCGCTTTGGTTAGAGATAGCCTACTGTATAATTTCTGAGCCTCCTGCCAAGGCTTTCAGTCGGATCTATAGTAAAGTCTTTAAAGACTCTTTGTTAACCAGTCTTCGTATCTCTAATTTTGCATTTTGCAGAGAAACACCACATTTCTTACCTCAGCATGTACATTTCCCCCACTTTTTTTTCATTTGCTATTATATTTTTTTGGCTATATGTGGTACCATTAGGATAGGTTCACACTGTACCAGTTCTGTGTGGGTGCTATACCTGCGAGAAATGCATCCTGTCCCATTTTTAGCAGTTGCACAGAACCACCATGGGGTTTGGTGCACCTGAAAACACACTATGTTTTTCGATGCATGGGTGTGCCTTAAGAATTAGCGCATTTTGCCCGTGCTTGTGTAACACACATTTTGTCAGGGCTGGGCTCAGTTCTCCCTTGTCAGAGCAAGGTGCTCAGCTGAGGGTTAATTGCCAGTCTCAGCTTCTATTCTGTCTCACCTGATGATCATATCCTGCCGCATCAAGCCAGCTCTGCTGCTATATAAACTGCCTGGATCAGATCTCAGATGCCTTTGCTTTGGTCAACATCTCTGGAAAAATCTCTGCTGTGTTTTCCTGTGGAAGACTTTGCCTATTTGATGTTCCCTTCTAGTTCCTGGATTCAAGACCCTGCTCGGCTGACTCCCCTCCTGGCTCCTGTCCCTGCATGCTGTTTGTTTGACCTCGCTGATCTCTGGACTGGCTTGCTCTGACTATCCGATCTGGTTACCGAACCCTGGCTATGTTTTGACCACGTTTACTCTGTTTATATCATTTTACCTTTTAATTAAAAAGTGTGATTTCACTGCACTTCTGTCTTGGTCTGATTCATGGTTCCTGACACATTTCCAGACCCACTTCAGTGTGAATCTGGCCTTAGTGGATCTTTAGGATTAGGTTGCAAGGCACATATTGTTATATGTTTTTTGTATTCACTACATGTTAATTCCATGTGTCCTAATTTGTTGGTTCCATAATAAGATATTATGTACAGTATTGTTTACTGACCGGGGTTGGTACAACTAGGGGCTCATTTTGGTTTCCCTTGCAGTTGATATCATTTTATAGGGACTGAAGTTTGGACATTTATTTGGGGGGGGGGGGGCTGGGATTAGTGCTTACAAGTGTTTTGCACCTTGTTGGTATTCTTTGGGGGTTGCTTTATTATTGAATGGTGTTTTGTTGATATACAATAAAGTTCTATTTTTCCTGTAATATTGTGGTTTTGGACTATGCCCTTCAGCATTGAAGAGGGGTGCTTAAAGAGGAGTCTCCTCAGAAAATGAGGTCCACCTCCCAAAACATCAGTGCCTAGTGCTGGTGGACACTAGGCTCTTTGGCACTCCTGGAGTAGCGGCAGGGGGACGGCTTTTGTACAAACTACTTAACCCCCCAATAGCCCACATAGTGGGGACACGGAATGAGGAAATAATCCAGAAACATTGCATGGCTGTTAATAATATGTGCATCATTAAACAGGATAATAGCTGAAATTAAATTACATCACATGCGGCTGCAGGAATAAAGTATTTTTTTCTCTTTATTCTTGTATAGTGTAATTGCTTGTGATATTCTAAACTAAGGGTTTGTGCTCCATTTGCTTGAGCGCTTCTATGGTTATAATCAATTAATTTTCAGTAAGCTTTTGCATACATTAGTTTGGTAATTGTTTAAAATGAATTGGTGTGTCGCTTGATAACGATTTGTAATTATTCCAGAAGCTATATTTTTTGTTGTCATGTATAAAGAGACTTGTGGCATGCTAATTATTCATCTTTTATTCTTTGTCTAAAGTTTACCCATAGTTGTAAGGCTGACAATGTATGCGCTAGAATACCTGTGTAGGGATCTACTGCCCTCTACTGTCCGTATTTGTAAATAGCTGTTTGTTAATACAACAGAGTTGGTTAGTTATAAACAAGTACTTCCTGTCCCTGCTAGCTGGGTTAAAAAACCCAGAGGAAGGAAGTAGATAGAGAGTTTTTTTGGAGACTGCATGTCTACATACAGGAGCTGCTGTTGTATTTCATCAAAGCCAGAAGTAGAGACTATTGGGTAATTGTTCCTGTGTTCTGGCTTTTTAACTGCAGCTGCTCATAACTTCTTGTTCTGAATCCTTGTGACAGACATACAATATGTCTGTCCTATTGTTATTATACCACATGCACCATGCCAGATAGCTAGGTCTGTGCTACTGTATGTGTGTAGTGGTCACCTTCAAGTATACTAGTAGGTGAACCTGTTTATTGCGATAGAATTGCAATAGAGTTTATTGCATTCCAGCTCCTGTTATTTTAGTTAACCCTGGCCCCTTTAGGTCTGGGATTCTATAGCTAATGTTAGCTCAGTGCTCAATAATCAGCATAGGCTAGAGCCAGCTTAGGCATCCAAAAGCAACAATAAACTATATTTTTGTTTATAAAAAACAATCCATATACATCCACTACTAAATAGTCCTGTAATCTGTTTTAATAGAATTGTTTCTTTGTATTTTTTTGTATTTTTCTGTCTCCTTGTAACATCATCTGTGAGCTCCCAAAAACTCTCCTTTCCCCCTTTACTTCCATTTGTTTGACACAAGGAAGAAGGCACCTCTAAGTGCAGACCAATATGTAAAACATTTAATAAAAAAGCCAATTGGCAACTCACATTAAAAGATTAGGATTAGGCACATCAAACAGGGACATCCGTCCCATCAGTAACAGATGACCGTCATTTAAATCCACTTCCAGCGATCTGTAGCCGCTGCCGTCAGGTGTATGGAAGAAGGCGTCCAGGGCCGGCCATGTATGGGCACCAAACCGAGACTCAGAGAGCAGATCACAAAGGCGAGGGAGAGTGACGTCATCGACTTGCGACAAGTTTCAGAGCGTGCTTCATGCGGTGTAGTGGCACGCGCTCTTTCATTAGGCCTGGATACTTTTAATTCTCTCTCCTCCTGTAGCACCTCCGCTGTCCTCCTGTTCCTCCTGTATGGCTCCAGGAATCACTCTCCTTCCTGGCTGCACCTGAACCCCCAGGCCCCAAGGTCACCCACCTCAGACTGGGGTTGACCTCCCAGGTAGGAGCCTGCTATATCCCCAGACTTCCACCCGACACTACTCCTGCCAGATTGGGCTGACTCAGAGTATTTATGGAGGCCTGCCTCCTGCCATTCCTGCTTGGGGATTGGTCAGGGCTCCTTAGAATACTTCAGATGGCTCCACCCATCTCCCTGCTCTCTGACCAGAAAACCTTCCCCAGGTTTCTAGAGAGAAGTGTGAGGTTCTGGTGACCTCATCTGTTAAGTCCACCCAATCCTCCTTGAGCTTCTCCTCCCAGCCCAGATCACAACATTCAGGCCTGCACATTACAGTCAGACCCGACTAAGCTTACCTCTCCTAGCCAAAACCCTGCTAGAAAACACACCTATACTATGGGGACACTGCACATGGAAAAATAGCAATTGAATTTTATTGTCAAACCACAGGTATTAGTTAAAATCAATGACTAACAGATACAAACATACACAGAAATAAAAAGCCATGTCCACTTCTTACAGACTCATACATATAGTATGACCGAAATGCAACAATCCAAGTTAATGATCAACAGATATCGGTATGGTGGGTGGATGGGTATACTTCCACAGAAGTACAGATATGTCATACTCCAGTCACTACAAGATGAGCATGGCCATTTTGGCTATAAGAGAACTTGTTGGAGACCGATTCTACTGGCCCTGCATGACACAAGAATTTGAATACTACTGTCGATCATGCCTTCACTTCCTTCAAAGGAAAACTGCTGCACCCCAACAAATGCAGAGTAGAGGACCTATGCAACATGTCTGCATAGACTTATGCACTGAGGCAAATGAAGGAGGAATAAGCTATAAAACATCATTTCTAATGTTTGGGAGAGAAGCGCATCTTCCAGTTCATATGGCTTTTGGAGTTACTGCTGATGATACCCCTGTTATATCCCATGTAAACTATGTAGAGAGACTGAAGAGAGAGCTCAAACAGGTGTACGAAGTGGCTAAAGCTGCTTCTAGACAAAAGCAATGCTAGAATAAGAAGCATTTTGACCAGAAGGTGAAAATACGTGACACAATCTAGGAACAAAATCCTTCTCAGAAACCTAAGTGTCCATGGAAGGAAAAGCTAGCTGATTGTTGGGGTTTAGTTAGGACCAGATGGGTGGGACCAGATATGTGGATCTGAACAGGAAACACTGAACTAGAAAGGTAAGTGAAAACAATGTGATTTATTAAGACACAGCATTATTAACAGCAGAAATGACATGCAACGTTCAATATAAACAAATACATCAATACAAATATGTATATAAAAGGAAGTGGCGGCTGGTGCTCACTATTTGGGTGGGGCGGCACAACCAACACAACCAACTCGGTCATATACCACCCACTCCCTCACGGCAGACACAGACGGCTGCTATCGCCCCCCTGCGGGAGATGGAAATCAGTGATCACCCGAGAGGCTGCCTTACCTTATGGAGGCAGGAAGAAGGAAAGAGCCGATGCCACTCTGGTAAGCACACAGACCGAATAGGAACCGGAACTGTGTCCTGAAACATGATTGGCTAGGGAATCTTAGAACAATAGGGGCTTCCTGATTGGCCAGGAGGAGAATGAGGAAGAATAGCAAATATTTATTCGCTAGTGTCACACTACTGGGCTCCCCGAGCCCACCCTGTTTTGAAGCCTATTAGAACCTCTGGCTCTAATCATGTGCTTCAAAAAAACACACCCCTGCCATTGGAATCAATGCGTCCGGCACCCTGCATGTAGATCAGGCAGCCAGACGCATGGATTGGGGGGGGGGGCGGCGCCCCTGTGGCTCTTATGGAGCGGCCACCACTGATACAAGGTGAACCTAACAAGTGGAAGAGAAACTAACTAAAGCAAAACACAAGAAAACCTAACTATAAAGTAACTAAAGCTAAATACAAAGTGGTAGGAAGAATAGGGCAGAGCAGGATCAGGCAAGAGAAGTAAAGAACAGTGGCTCAGATGGGTTAGGAATGGACCAGAATGGGGAGCAGATACATGGGAGCCGGTGTAGCTAGGCACGATCATGATAACTGGATCAGAACACATAGTAACATAGCAAATGGGCACACATGTTGAACATTGAGGTGCTGAGAGATAACCGAGGAGGACGTAAATACCCTCCCAGGAGCTAGTACCAGACACAGACTAATTCCTGGGACTTGCTGTCTACTGGAAGACACCCACTGGCAGACACAGGAACTGCATCCTTCAGGTTCATGAATCACAGTGCCACCAGCAGTTGTTCCAGGTCCTAACAGGTTCTCCAACATATATTCTATTCACAGTTGCCCAATATTACAGTTTTGCAAGTTTATTCTTAAGGGAAAGATATTAGGGAGAGATCTAAGTCTAGAACCCAAAATGACTCAACAGAAGCAAAAATCTTGATTGTCCACAAAATTAAAGCTGAACTCCTGGAATTCAGCCACTTTCTTAAAGTGGTAGTAAACCCTCCTATCATTTTCAGCCAAGGAAGCTGCCATCTTGGCCTCTGTTTAATCTACAACTGCCATGATGCTGCACATGTGATCAGCTATGACACCAGCCATTGGATGGTTTGACAGTTTGGTTTAGAGCACAACCAATGGGAGTGTTACATTTCCGGCACACGCCGGAAATGTGACTGGTTTTTAACCTGTTAAATGCATGGGTTTACTACCGCTTTAAGTGTGCTGGCTTACTATGAGTTAGGTCCAATGAGGTGCATGCCACCTGTGGACTTATTTATTTTATTTACAACTAGCAATTTTACTGAATGCCAGGAGTACAGCTATCACTACACTCCCAGCAGACATGCTGCTTTCTCACACAGCAGCAGCCCTGCCTATCTCTCCCCTCTGCTGTCCTTTCACAGAAGGCTTTGTATTTTGTGAATGGAATTACATAATACAAAGCTCTCCATGCTTGGGCTGGAGGAGGGGAGGTGTGGGCAAGAGCAGTTGCATGCAACTCTACAGCGCTGGAGCTAAGGCAAAAATATCCAGCATCAGAGTGCCAGAAGTATAGCAAATGGGAGTGTATCCTTTTCAAAGACTTTTGCTATGTTACCTCTATGGAATGACTGCAGAGAAGGGAGACACATGTGCCAGCATTGGGAGTATGTGACATCAGGGGGAGGAAGGGTCTGCAACTAGTTGGAAGGGAGAACATTCTGGAAGGGGCAGCTGAGAGAGACTTCAGAGGGTACACTGCTAGATTCTGCTGATAGGATTCTTGTTGAATGCTTAGAGGATGGTGCAGAAAAGCCAGAGTGACTTCCTCCTGGTTTTTCTGTCGTCCCAAGAGGACTAAGGAAAATTGACTTCTGTATTGTTCGTGCCATATGCTTTTTGCAGTGAAGTTCTTTGTGCTACAGTGATTGATGATTCTGAGGATTACATGGCTATGCTGCATTCTGGGTAGAACAATGTATGGATACATTTTTTTTTATGTTTTTCGTGACATTTTTTGTTATTTTTTTTAATTATAATTTTTGATATATTTTGGATATATTTTTTGTCATTTTTGTTTTATTTTTTTAGTCGGTCATTGTGGACTTTGTAGCCTGACACTGATGGGCCATATTTTTTTTATATGTTTTGTTTTATTTCATATTATATTTATTATTGTTATATTTTTTCTTTTGTCTGCCCTTCTTCATACATATGAGATTTATTGGGCATCATATTCCGCGACCAGATTATCATTCCCCTGATACTTATCCTTTCCAATCTTGCGGCAGCCGATGGTGCATTTAACCTCCCCCTTTGTTTGGATTCCCTATCCCCATAATTAAGCTCCATGCCCCCACGCATTAGGGTCATGGCCTGGCCGGAGCCCAGGCTGAGACTGCTAAATACTCTTTCACAGTGGATTTGCAGTGATGTGCGGCTTATGGGATACTTTTTCTGCTACTTATTGACGTCTGGAAGAGAGACAAGCTCAGTTCCCAGCTGACACTCCTAGCAGTTGGCATTGGACTAGGACCCTCCAGAGCCTAAGCCGCACCCATACATTTTACATTGGTTCACTCTGGGGTAAAGCCCATATATGAACTTTACATGTCTGATATTTTGTTTGCATTTCTGAAGATTTGTTTTGCTGCTGGAAGCTATATATTGTTTGCTTTAAAGAAAAATAAAGGACTGTTGCACATGGTCCCAAGGTGCTATACCCCCTGAACTTTACAGGACATAAACAGCAATTAAAATGTGACAGAGGTGCCAACCTGACATGTAGATATTTGCCAGCACACCAAGGAGCCTTAGTTTCGTCCAAACGGTTTTTATTCAAAGAGTGATCACATCACAAACAGTGTGGTGCAACGTTTCGTAGCCACACAGGACCCATTCCTTAGGCATGTCACATGCATGATGAAGGGGTCCTGCGTGGCTCCGAAATGTTGCACCACACTACTTTAGATGTGATCATTCTTTGACTAAAAATCGGTTGAACGAAACTTAGGATCCTTGGTGTGCTGGCGAATATCTACATGTTGTATTGGTACGAGTAACCAGCTGGTTGTCACTGCAGCACCTGATACATTTAGAGCTTGTTCCAGGAACGTGTGCGATGGCAATATAGACTATAGAGGTGCCAACCTTTCCGTGCCCAATCCAAAACAAAAAAAAAGACAATTATGTTGAAGCTAAATACACAGAAAGTATTTTTCTTTCTATCCAGTCCTAAAATAAACACAGCCCCAGCAGGATAGCACAGTTAGACTGGTTTCTTGACATTTCTTTCTAGTTCCTGCTAGTTCAAAGTTATTCTGCTAAAAATGAGAATAGAGGTTGATCCATAGTATACCCCTGGAGAAAGAGAAAGTAACCCATGTAACTTGAGAAGTTAGAGATATGTAATAGACATAACAGTAGTTTAAAACTGTGTGAGAGTTTGGAAGAGAATGATGTTTAACCACTTCAGCTCCGGAAGGGTTTACCCACTTCCTGACCAGGCCATTTTTTTCGATATGGCACTGTGTTGTTTTAATTGATAATTGCACGGTCGTATGACACTGTACCCAAATAAAATTGATGTCCTTTTTTCCCACAAATAGAGCTTTCTTTTGGTGGTATTGGATCACCTCTGCGTTTTTTATTTTTTGCGCTATAAACAAAAAATGGCTGACAATTTTGAATAAAAAAACAATATTTTTTATTTTCTGCTATAAAACATTCCCGATAAAAAAAAATTAAAATATCAATTTTCTTTATCAATTTAGGCCAATGTGTATTCTGCTACATATTTTTTGGTAAAAAATCCTAATAAGCGTATATTGATTGGTTTGCCCAAAAGTTATAGCGTCCAAAAACCATGGGATATATTTAGGGGCTTTTTATTGTTCTTATTGTTTTTACCAATAATAGCAGCAATCAGCAATTTTTAGCAGTACTGCGACATTGTGGCGGACAAATGTGACACTTTTTGGGCACCAGTGACACCAATACTGTGATCACTGCTAAAAAATGCACTGATCACTGTATAAATGACACTGGCAGGAAGGGGTTAACACCAGGGTGATCAAAGGGTTAAGTGTGTGCCTGGGAGGTGCTTTCAAACTGTAGGGGGCATGGATACACTGGAGGAAAAGAGAGATCATGTTTCAGCTTAGCTGAAACACAAGGTCTCTCCTTTGCTCCCTGACAGATCAGCAGTTTGCCTTGTTTACCACGGCACACCGCTGCCCTGTCTCTCCACAAAATGATTCGCATTTACGGCGGCCACCGCTGATTGGCTCCCGCTGTGTCTAATCACAGAGGGATCAGCGTTCAGGCGGTGTGCGTGCGGCCCCTACACCGCATACTCAAAATCACACAC
Source organism: Glandirana rugosa (assembly GCA_018402905.1). NCBI lineage: Eukaryota > Metazoa > Chordata > Amphibia > Anura > Ranidae > Glandirana > Glandirana rugosa. The sequence continues at coordinate 1,778,417 of BLSH010201087.1, forward strand.
AGGTACGTGACTTCCCTGCTGCAGTATATGTACGTAGGGTGGTCCGGAAGCTGTTAAAGTGTGAACATTATTTTACTGTGATATAAAATTGTAAGAAAAGTAAAGCGGTTCCCATGAATAGTACTTTCAGGGTGTCAGAACTACATGCCTCCCTAAAATGATATTTTTACCAATGCAATAATGGCCAACCAGGCGGCCACAGTGCCCATTTCATCCACTAGAGCTCACTTTCTGTAGACAGTGAGTGTAGGTAAGGCAGAATAGTTGGAGCTCTACTGCTTTATGGTAGGCAAGCTTTTTGTCCTGGTTCAAACCTGGCCCATAAAAAGCTGAGGAAGAATGGCTACACATGGGTGATTCATTTAGTAAAAGCTTTCATAAGTGCTTGTTATACATATGGTGACCCCTAAGAAGAAATCTTTGCGTGAAAAGAGTTGCTGTCTTTTTAAAATAATACATATGATCAGTTTAACCACTTCAGCCCAGCAAGGATTTCACACTTTAGGACCAGAGCATTTTTTGCGATTCAGAGCTGCGTCGATTTAACTGACAATTGCGCGGTCGTGCGGCGTTGTACCTAAACAAAATTTGCGTCCTTTTTTTCCCCACAAATAGAGCTTTCTTTTGGTGGTATTTTATCACCTCTGCGTCATTTATGATTGCCGCTATAAACAAAAAAAGAGTGGAAATTTTGCAAAAAAAATAAATTTTTCTTACTCCATGCTAAAATACAAATCCAAAAAAAATATATAAAAAACATTTTAGGCCGATTTATATTCTTCCTCATATTTTTGGTAAAAAACAAAACAAAACGCAATTGTCGTTTATTGATTGGTTTGCGCAAAAGTTGCCATGTTTACGAATGATGAGAATTCATTTCTGGGGTTTTTATTTTTTTTTATTTTTTACTATTAATGGCGGCGATCTGCGATTTTTAGTGGTACTGAGATATTGTAGCGGACATGTCGGACCATTTTGACACTTTTTTGGGACCATTGGCATTTATACAGTGATCAGTGCTATGAAAATGCCCTGATTACTGTGTAAATGCCATTGGCAGTGAAGGGGTGTGCTCTAAGGGTTAACTGTGTTCCCTCAGTGTGTTCTAACTGTATGGGGGCTGGGCTGGCAGGGGGAGGGGAGTGATCACAGCTTCCATATACAGGAAGCCTGTGGTCACAGCTCTTCCCCCTCTGTCAGAACGGAGATCCGTGTTTACATACATGGACCTCCGTTCTGTGGCTCTGGGGGGGGGGTGATCGCGGGTAGCCGGCGGCGATCGAGTCTGCCCTACCCGCTCCTTGGCCCCCCTGGAACACAGTGAGCCTCCGGTGGAATGCGTGCTCACAATACTAGTTATTGCGGCCGCAGTCAGGTGACGGCGGTTTGCGATAACGAGCCACTTTGCCGCCGTCATGCTGTGGCGGGTGGTCGGCTAGTGGTTAAATGGGGACAGAGGTTAATGGAACTCTTTAATCACGTGAGTACCAGCCTGTAATACCCCTTCATTACTAGGCCATTTTTTCGTGTTGTGATCGTTGGACTGACAATTGGTCATACAACATTTTACCCAAGTCAAGATGATCTAATTTTTTGTCACAATTTGTGGAAAAGGAGAAACATCCTGGTATTGAGGTTGTTAAAACATGGAGCTGGGTAATGGTACACCAGATAAAGTGCAGACAGGTCATGCACATATGGCGGAGGAGGTAAAGGGATTATTGCACGGGTTGCATACAGTGGGAGGGTGGGGATGACAGGGTTAGTGTGAAGATGTGGAGCATAAAAGAGGTGAACGATTATTATACAGGTCACTGATAAGACAGGCTGCAGACTAAAACTGGACTAGCTAACTTGCCTATTTTTGCACACCAATTCCAGAATTTGGTTCCTCTTTAAGTTAAAAAAAACACCATGCACAGCTTATAAATATGCTTTGGATTATATAACGCACAGGCACACTCTTGTCATTCATTATTCTAGCTATTATCAGAAAATGTAATGTCTGTCTACCTGTCCATTTGTTTGCTTCGCTATATGTTTTTGTACCTAATAAGGGCATTTCTGTGGGAAGTTAACAGGTTGTCCGTACTTGTTTGGTTGCAAATAGTCTTGTTTTTCTTTGAGGTACGGTACATTGTGTTGCTTTAGGAGCACAGTGCAGCCTACTCCTACTTGACAGGTTGCTGTAGCAACACAGCCATTTTCATTCAGCACAATGCGCGTGAGAGAAAATGAGATGTGAAGGGCTTTTATAGGGTCTTAGTGAGGCTTGTTTCTAAGGAGGCATATGCCCTCTACAACTGTATGCTCAACTGTGTTTGAAATAATAAATGATTAGAGTAATGACCTATAAAGTAACACAAAAAGGCCTCTGCCTCCTGCTATCATGAGTCTATTGCAAACTTGCCTTTAAAATAAAACGTATTGCTGATAGATATAGCTGCGATAAACAGATGTAAGTGAATATGAATCCTTGTTCATATTACAGAATTCAGAAATGTTTACAGTAAAATAAAAATGACATCCGGGAGCTGAACGTAGAAAAGCATCTTCTTCTTGTGATTTTCCCGACTCATTTCACCCAGCTTTCAAACACTCTCTAGGTAGGGGAACTTGCAGGACATTAATGAAATTGAAGGGGCATGCAGTGTAAGGTGTCATCTAGAAACAAAAGTCATGAAGCGCAGCACAAAGTGAACTATATGCATCACTCTTTGCATGTGCATGCGTGTGTTATTTAGCATAAACAGAAGGAAAGGGGGATACCTGTTTCAAGACCCTCCTTTCCTTATGGGACTGCATTAGTTGACAGGTTTCGAGAGAGAGGGGGATACCAGTTTCAAAGCTCCCCTTCTCTTCAGGGGATTGAACCATGAGCCTGAGGCATGTGGGGAGGTCAGCTGACCTTTTGGGAATTTCTGGAAGGTTAGGTGACCTTAAGGAAATTTCTAGAAGGTCCCTGGGGAGCTATAAAAATGGGTTTCCGATCCTCACCTCAGAAAGCATCTCTGTGGTGCTCCCCTCCCTCCTTTTTTGTTGCTTCCAATTATCATGTGGCAGGGTCACCTTTATATAATACAAATTTTGTTTTTATTCATCTTGAGTTGTAATGACTAAGCTTGATTTATATATTAAAGGATTTTCAAATGCAAAAAGGATGGTTTCTAAGCTTTCAGTAAAGAGATTTACGGCTTCTGTCATAGTGATTAAACTGTTGTTTGTTTAAGTGAAAACATTTTAGTGTTTGATTTTTTATACTAATATATGTGAATAAAGATTTGTTTAAAACCAATAATAAAAGGCCCTGGTAACGTTATCATCCAAAAGGTTGTCTGTGTAAATCATTTAATATAGCATACTGCCTGCAGTCTCATACACAATTTTGGGCTATGGTCTGGAATGTTTGACCCAATTACCCCCTTTTAATGAACAATGACTTTGTGAGTTCTAAAAATGGAAAGTGGTATAATCAATTGCTACTGGAAATGTTTTTGTTGGTCAGGCATAAAAAATGTTAGAGACAAAGTCCCCTGCCCTCCCCTGTGACTTGGTTGCACTGCTGAAATCACTGTAATCTGCAACTGGGTATTGGGAAGCATGTGTTCTCCTCCCATGATGCATTAGCCAACTGCCAGGCCTTGTTCACAGTGATATGGCTCTGTGAGCCTTCCATTTCTGTCAAGCCTGTCAAAGGCGGCTGTCAGCGTCTCAAAGAAATCTGTTTTACCCTCTACAAGCATGTGCAGCCATGCTGGGTATAACAGAATATTACAGGAAGATAAGAAAAGCCAATCTTGTGTTTGTGCACCCTAACAAATTTGCTAAGTTGGGTGAAGATGCAGAGGTGTCAAACTCAGAGGTGTCGGCCCCAGATGTCACTGCTACCCCTAACAGCCAGGAGAGCAGTCCATCTAGTAGATGTGGTGAGGGAAATTCTGGAAGACCTAGACAGTTGATGGTAATTGCTGATTCTATAATCAGAAGGACTGTCTCCAGGATCAAATTAATGGTTTGCTGTCTTCCTGGTGCGAGGGTTCAGCATGTGGTAGACTGAGTTGAGGAGCAGGGAATGACCCAGCCGTCTTGGTCCATGCATGACAGAATACTTGGAAGATGGAGGATCCTTGAGAATCAATTTAAAAAACTAAGCTGCAAGTTGAAGGGAAGGACCTCCAAGGTTATATCCTCTGGAATATTACCTGCCATGCGCAACACAGGAAAGGCAGGGAGAGCTTAGCGAACCATATGCATGGTTAAAAACCAGTCTGAGATCATGAGGTTAGTGTCTTCAGCACATTCTGGGAGCCCAATTGCCCTAACATTTTTTTTGCCTTAACCTGCTGTCTACCCTTTGGCAGGGAAAGTTCACACACACACCTTCCCTAGCATATATCTTCAACCTTGTGGCACAGAAGTTCCTAGTTAGATATCTTGGCTTCTATGATGTTCCACGGTAGGCCAGAAGAGTATGTGGACATTTCAGACAATTATACCACATCGAGTGTTCAACGAAACAAAATTCAGTGGAAACAAAAGCTGCCTGCCATCCACTTGATATGCGATTCACCCTTGTACAGAAATGCAATGTTATCCATGCTGCCAGGGCTGCAGCAGTGGACCATCAATGAGTATTTGTGTAAATACGCATGTGCAACACAGGAAAGGCAGGGGGAGCTTAGAGAACCAAATGCATGTTTAAAAACCAGTCTGAGACCATAAGGTTGGTGTCTTCAGCACATTCTGGGAGCCCAATTGCCCTAACTTTTTTTGCCTTAACCTGCTGTCTACCCTTTGGCAGGGAAAGTTCACACACATAACTTCCCTAGAATATATCCTCAACCTTGTGGCACAGAAGTTCCTAGTTATATATCTTGGCTTCTATGATGTCCCACAGTAGGCCAGAAGTGTATGTGGACATTTCAGGCAATTATACCACATCGAGTGTTCAACTAAACAAAATTCAGTGGCAACACAAGCTGCCTGCCATCCACTTGATATGCAATTCACCCTTGTACTGGAAAGCATTGTTATCCATGCTGCTATGGCTGCAGCAGTGGACCATCAATGAGTATTTGTGTAAATACAGAATGAGGACATGATCTGAGGATCTATGATTCATTTTCACCCCAACAGTGGATCCTGATTCAGGATGTGGGTACCATATTGTCACCATTTACAGAGGAGACCAGAATGGTGAGTCTTGACCAAGCAGGGATCAGTGATCCCTCTGGTGTTTTCGCTAGAGCACACACTGTGTAGTGTAATAGTCTGAGCACTGGAGGAACAATGCAGGAGAAAGTAGAGGACTTCCTGGTTTCTCAGGGCTTACTGGATCCTTTCACAGCTGACTCTATCCCTGTGAGGCAGCAGCAGGCAAAGTACAAAGAGGAGGAGCAGAGGAAACCCCAAAATTTCATGTGGGTGACATCGGGGAAGAAAGTGTCCTCAGCAACATGAAAATTGTGACAAGTAGGCTAATTTATACTACACTGCCTATACAAGTAGACCAATATTCGGTCCATGAAGAAGAGGGAACATTACTGTTATGCACCTATTTTGGATTCTCTATAAAAGGGGAAAATGGCATCTAATGTTGCCATCAAAGAAGGAGCAAAAAATAGAGCACTTGAAAGATGTACTACGTAAGAACCTCTTGGCCACCTTTTCAGAGAATGTCAGGATCCCCTTTCATTGCCAACATACCTTGTATCCTCAGATCCCTGAAGGCAGTGGAGGTGGTGGCTACCTCAATGACAAGTTAAAGACATTCTTTGAAATGCAATGCTCCAGCAATCAAGAATATTTGTGGCTATTGTATCTGAAATAATGTACTCTTTATTTTGATTTCCTGCCTGGTCGCTTCCTGTTAAACTGCAGCCCAGTAAACGTGTTTAAATACTTTGCATGGAGTCACTACAATATTCTGCTGGCTTTATTCTATAAACAATACTCTGTAATGTGGGGGTTAGCAACCTTTCAGACGTGGTGATCTACTTGAACAGCATGAAAGAGATCAAAGATCACCAGGGGTAGGCGCCCTTTTTTTAAAGAAATTAACTAGCAAGGCCTAACTAAATAGTAAGGAAAATTAAGAAAAGTATAATAAAACAATGTCACTGTAAAAATATAAACTTAGCCCACCTTGAAAATGGACAGAGTCAGTCAGTAGGGCAGTGGATGGTGTTAATAAGACAGAG
>BLSH010201087.1:1795383-1823268 GCA_018402905.1 Glandirana rugosa
CAGGAGACGGGAAGACTGTATATATGTGTGTGTGTGTGTGAGTACAAACAAACGCGAAACACCACGTGTGGGATTACGTTATCCGACGTGTGTGGATACCAAAAGAGCCTAAGAAGAAGAGGACCCGAGAACGCCGCCGGGGACCCCAGAAGAGGAGGATCGGGGCCGCTCTGAGCAATACCACTGCACAGAGCTGTTAAGTATAACATGTTTGTTCTAATAATAATAATAATAATAATAATAAAAAAAAAAAAACATTTTTAGAGTTTACTAACACTTTAACTAATCAGCAATAACCATGTTGTACTCATTCATATAGTAGATGACAGGGGTCCTTCTAGTCATTTTCATCATGACCTCCAACAATTTCCATATACCTTTTAGGAGGAATATGATTTAGGGCAGTCACCCTGATGGCGTTTTTCCACTAACAAGCATTGTGAAGCCAGTGTGAAAACCATAGGTGTGTGCAGCCTATTGCATTAGGGTGTGCACCACAAAGCGCAAACAAACATGAGTGTGTGTGTGTGTGTATATATGTCAGAAGGGCAGAGGACGGTGTCAGTTTATTTTTATTTTATTTTATTTATTTTTTTTACAATTTTTTTTTTTTTTTTTTACAATATTATATATATATATATATTTTTTACAATTTTATTTAGGAGTCCTGCTGGGGGGCTTTGGTGAAATATCTCACTTTTGAGACAGAGAAAGAGACTAAGGACAGGAATTGCCAGGCAGCAGGGGGAATCTGCACAGTACGGAGTGATTAGGGTGTGCTCACGCCTATGGTGAAAATCTTTTGTATATTTTTTTAAATGCCCAATAAGCCCTAAAACAATGACCTATCTTTTAAAACTAAAGTATTAATTATAACCTGGGTGCTTTTATAACTGTCTCCCATGAACATAATCAGTGTCACCCTGATGCATCATGTCCAAGCTAGTTAAACGTTATGTCCCTTCCAGCAACTAGACAAGTTTTATTTGCTAAAGTATTACCTTGCATTCAGATAGTATATATCCCAAAATCAATGCAGCTGACATCTCATTTTCATCAACGGAAAGCAAATGTAAACAGATTTTCTCAAATGAGCCACACTCTTTTTTTCTACCCAGCCTAATGTTGATATTGCTTGATTTTTAAATGTAGCAAATTCATAAACAGTGTGAAGTCATTAAGTATACAGAGGATGATTAAGCCGTATGCAGATTATAGGTTGTTGTTGAATTTGAAACATAACTTATTTCATTATGGTTCATTCAACAGACTAAAATAAATTATACAATACATTTATGAAATATTTTTACAGAAATAGAATTGTTAATAGTTTTTTTTTTTATCAATTTACAAAATGGAAAGTAAATGAACGGAAGAGAAATCCAAATCCAATCAATATTTGGTGTGGCCACCCTTTGTTTCCAAAACAGCATTAATTCTTAAATCCTTCTAGATGCACTTGCACACAGTTTTAGAAGGAACTCGGCATTTAGGTTGTTCCAAACATCTTGGAGAACTAGCCACATATCTCCTGGGAATGTAGGGTGCCTCAAATCCTTCTGTGTCTTCATGTAATCCCAGACAGACTCAATGTTGTTGAGGTCAGGGCTCTGTGGGGGCTAAATCATCCCTTCCAAGGCTGCATGTTTGGAGTCGTTGTCCTGCTGCAGGATAAATGTTGGGCCAATCGTACACCTCCGTAATTTTATGGCATGATGAATAAATATCTGCCGGTATTTCTGACCAAATCTCCATCTCCATTTACAGAAATGCAGCTCCAAACTTGCAAGGAATTTCCACCATGCATCACTGTTGCATGCAGATGGGTATTATTGAACCTTTTTCCAGCCCTTCAGGAACAAACTGCCTCCTGCTCCAGTGAGATATTTCAGATTTTGGCTCATCAGTTCAGAGCACCTACTGCCATTATTCTGCACCCCAATTCTTATGTTTTCATGCATAGGACATGGAAACAAGGCCAAGCTACTCAACTGTTCACGAAAGCATAGGAACTGGGTTATCTTGTTATATATACATGCTATATAGGTATATATACATTCATGTGCAGTCTGTCACATGTCAGGCATAACAGGTGTCAATTTCTTAGCATAACGTCACTTTTATACTAGTGACCTGACTTCAAGGCTAAGCCCCAACCTCAGTGACCAGTATGGGCACTTTTATTAAATATAAGGACAGAAGTTGATAGGGTGTATTTATTGAGTCAAGAACGTTAGGCCCTAATAATAAGACTAATTTCAAAAAGGCAGGCATGTTGTGATATGTGTGGTTGGGCAGGACTTTTCCTTTGTAAAATAGATAGTGTCGGGAAGGTTCCCCTTTAACCACTTCAATACAGGGCACTAATACCCCCTTCCTGCTCAGACCAATTTTCAGCTCTTAGTGCTCTCACACTTTAAGGTGTCCATTTAGGAAGCAGAGGAAAAAATCCACTGTTTCATTCTCCGGCATTCACAGAGGAGATTTCTCTCCTCTGGGTGCCAGTTTATGAACCCATGTAGATCGCTTTACCTCTTGTGAAGTGAAGCGATCTACAAACGGTTCAAACAGTGGAGAATGCCTCCTGATACTGGAAACTCGTGAGACATTACGAGATTACGGTACCAGAAATTCACAGAAACACTGAGATGTCAGTTTATTAAGCAGTGATAAATTATCACTGCTCAGTAACGGATATTCTCCGAGGAGCCCGCCCACCTTGTTAATAAAATTATTAGCCCCCCTACACTATATATGTATATATAAACACACACACACACATTATATATATGTATATACAGTTTATATATATATATATATATATATATATATATATATATATATATCCACATCATATATATGTATACACATATACAGGGCAGGGGAACATGGCTACCATGTTGGGGGGGTCTGGACGAGGCAGGAGGAAGTCTATAATCTTCTTTGTTCCCCGGTATTTTCTCTTCACCCCCCCGGTTCACCACCTCTGAGCTGGTGAATCGGGGAGTGTGATAGCTGACGCAGATCGCCAGTGAAGTGCGTAGATCGCAGCTTCAGAAAACTGGCTGTTTCTGTGTCGGTCAGCTAAAAATTCTCCATGTGTAGAGATAACCAGCGGAGAATGTGTTCTCCCCCGATTATCTCTGCTTCATAAACCAAAAATGAACTGTGATCAGCGGTGATCCTCGGGATCACCGCTGATCACAGTTTCATAAACGGACACCTAAATGACAATTACTCAGTCATGCTACACTGTACCCAAAATGTTTATAATTTTTTTCACACAGATAAAACTTTCTTTTGGTAGTATTTAATCACCACTGGGTTTCTTATTTTTTTTGCGATATAAGTGAAAAGAGAGCAGTTTTGATAAAAAAAAAATTTGTTTAGTTTTTATTATAATATTTTGCAAATAAGAAATTTTGTTCATAAATGTGTCCAAAATATATACTGCTACATATCTTTGGTAAAAATAACCCAAATTAGTGTATATTATTTAGCCTGTGTGTAAGTTATAGAGTCTACAAGCTATGGTACCAATCATTGAAAATCACACATCTCATTTCTTGAGGCCCTGCAATGCCATGACAGTACTAATATCCCCCAACTAACCCCTTTTTTGGAATGTAGACAGTCCACAATATTTAGTAAGGGGTGTGGTGAGTTTTTGAAGTTGTAATTTATTCACACAATTCTTAAGAAAATTAAGAAATTATTATTTTTTTTTTTAAACAAAATTGTCATGTTAGCACATTATTGCTCTCACATGCCATAGGCATACTTGAGACCCCAAGATACATTCTGCTACTCGTTCTGAGTATAGCGATGCCACATGTGGGAGACATTTACACAACCTGGCCACATACAGAGGCCCACCATGCAGGGAGCACCGTCAGGCATTCTAGGAGCATAAATTACACATATAATTTCCTGACTACCTATCACATCTTTGAATGCCCTGGAGCACCAGGACAATGTAAAATGCACAGAAAATGACCCCAAGAGACAGGTACTCACATACTCTGATGTGTGTGGAGATAGGTACTCGGGTTCTCTGATGGGCTGCAGATAGGTACTCGGGTACTCTGATGGGCTGCAGATAGGTACTTGGCTACTCTGATGGGCTGGAGACAGGTACTCGGCATCTCTGATGGGCTGGAGACAGGTACTCGGGTACTCTGATGGACTGCAGATAGGTACTCTGATAGGCCTGAGACAGGTACAAGGGTACTCTGATGGGCTTGAGACAGGTACTCGGGTGCTCAGATGGGCTTGAGACAGGTACTCTGGTACTCTGATGGGCTGCAGATAGGTACTTGGGTACTCTGGAGTGCAGATAGGTACTTGAGTACTCTGGGCTGCAGATATGTACTCGGGTACTCTGGGCTGCAGATAAGTACTCGGGTGCTCTGGGCTGCAGATATGTACTCGGGTACTCTGGGCTGCAGATAGGTACTCAGGTACTCTGGGCTGGAGACAGGTCCTCTTTATTTTGGGGGCAATCTGGGGACTGTGTTTTGCACTCTAATTGGTAAGTCACTGTTACCAGATCTCCTCCTCACACTGGATCAGTGTCTGAGGAAGAGAACCCAGTAACAGCAAGTTACCGCCGTTTGCTGACATTTGTGACTGGCTGTGATTGGACACAGCCGGTCACGCGGTAAAGAGCCAACTTCATTAGCTCTTTACTCTGATCGGGGATGGGTTGTGTTTGAGGGACACGCCTCATCCCTGATCGCCGTGCTGCGCACCCCTGGGGGCAAGAGCAGGGACAATACATGTGACCGGCTGTGATTGGACACAGCCGGTCATGTGGTAAAGAGCCATTTTCATTGGTTCTTTACCCTGATGGGGGATGGGCTGTGTCCCAAGGGACACGTCTCATCCCCTATCGCCGCGTTACGTGCCCTCGGAGGCACGCACTTGTGACAAGAAGGGGAGGGGAGGACGTTATATGATGCCCACCTGGAGGGAGGAGAGGTTCCTGCCGGTGTCATTTTACAATGCGCCGGTAGGGAAGTGGTTAAGCTATCCTGACCAGACTTAAAAAAATGTCATTCAAAAAGAATACTGAGTTGCAAACATTTTCTGGTGCCTGCAAGCACCTGTGTTAGGCTGGCTATAGAGGGATCAAAATCCCTACTGAACCAGCTGAATTTTGATCTGTCTATCGGCAGGTTGGTTGTACCAAAGTTGATCCAGCCTTCATCCTGTCAGCCTGTTTTTCGCCGCATCACTGCCAGTGGCTATAGCCACTGGCAGTGATCATTGGATTCGGCTGATGGAGAAGGCTCCCTGCACTCCCTGCGGGCAAAACATAATAGCACTGTGGGAGGGATTCCCTTCTGAACACTGACTGTGTTGATGAGGGAATCGAGCAGTTTTCTTGCCTTTAACCAGCAAAACACAATAGCACTGTGGGAGGGATTCCCCTATCAACACTGATTGTGTTGATGGGGGAATCAAGCAATTTTCTTCCCTTCAACCAGTGGTTGAAGGGAAGGAAATTGCATAATGTATGGTCTGCCTTAATTTTCAAATCAAACTTTGTGTCTGCTTGGAGTTCCTTGGATCTATGATTCAGACCATACAACAGGGTTGGGATTTTTCTAAGTTGAGACTAGGTCCTGCCCCTCATAACCCTAAGCCCCTACACCCTTTCATTCAACAGTCAAAGGGCAGAGCCTATGCTTGCCAATGGGGTTCAGACATTTGAATATCAAAGAGTGGGACTAAATGCCACAAGGTGTTGAGGCTTAACTTGACCTGAAGTGAAGTTGCAGGTAGGAATGTGTTCCCAAATGTATATATTGGTGTAAGTATTTTTGTATATGGTACAATGTGTTAATAAATACGAGGAGCTGGTTCATGAAAAGGAGACAGGCCTTCACAAGCCTACAATTTGGCTCATGTAGGAGATTCTAATTAATTTAGCTGATATTTCAGATGCTGGTGTGATCAGGATGTTAACATGAATCAAACATTGTAACAGTGGCAGCTGATGCTCAAAATTTTTGGGGGGGGGGGGGGTTGCGTTGCAGAGGGAAGAGCCGAGCCGGGGCCATTGCTTCTCCTCCTGGTCAAACAGAAGGTGGGTCCTGAGACCCGATTGGCCGGGAGTCCTAAGACTCCCTAGCCAATCGGGTTTCAGGACCTGCTTCCCAATTGGCCGGGAGGAGAAGCAGAAAGACATTAGTGAATATTAATTTGTGCTCTGCGCCCCAGACTTAGGGTGACTGTGAGCCCACACCTTTTCCATTGCGACATTGAATGTTTAGAATTCCTTACTGTTTTAACCATTTTACGGAATGTGCAACTCTTTTTAATAAATTCCCTTACTATACGGTATTATGCTATGTTGGGATTTTTATTATCTTCTATGGATGGATCACCATTGGCTTTGTGTCACTGAGGAATGTCTTGGTGTTCTCGCCCTTTACTTATTGCATTGAATGTCCTGATTGCCGTTAGACCACGGAGCTTGCTGGCTTACTGCTGACTTCATTGGTCTGAGCACCATCCAGGATTAATCCCACATGCTGGTTTACTTCTTACCTTTGTTAAGAGTATATATTAATTTATGGTGATGGATACACATATCACCGTGAAGCACTAAGAAGCATTGATTGATTATTTGAGCACCATTTTTTCACTGAAATTATTTATGGTGAACTTTTCAAGGACACCCTTCTTTTCACTGTTTGGGATATATCCCTTTCTTCACTAGATTTATGAACTATCTAGGGACGTTTTGTATATGATTTTATAATTTATGTCTTCATCCATTAAGATATTATTTATATGTGTGTTATAGCGCTGCCCTTTTATTTTCAGTTTCATTTTCACAATTTTGTTGATATTGTGGTGTTGGCAGCTTATGAGATTTCTCTTGGATGCGCAGTATTAATCTTGTTCCCAATATTAATTTGTGCTCTGCGCCCCAAGCTCACCTTTTTGAAGCTAATTAGAGCCTCCGGCTCTAATCACGTGCGTCTAAAAAAAAAAAAAACATTGAAATCCATGCGTCCTGCACCCTGCATGGAGAGTAGGGGCTGGGCGCATGGATTGGGGGGGCTCTAATGAGAGAGCCAACACTGCATTGTACAAAGATTTGTTTACTTTCACTTTGTTTTTGCATGCTGGGGGAAGAGAACCCAGATAGCAAGGATAACTTGCTACAAATTTGTGGCAGTGTTGAATTGTAAGTCTTGTTAACTTGTTGCACATTTTCACTGGTAGAGTTGAGCGAACCCGAACTGTAAATTTCGTGTTCGTACCGAACTTTGGGGTGTCCGGGACCCGGACCCGAACCTGGACTTTTCAAAAAAAATTTCGGGTTCGGGGTTCTGGTATTTTATTCCACTTGTTGAATAGCAGCCAATCAACAAGTGTTTCACTGGTTTGCCCTTAGAAGCCATCACAGCCATGCCTACTAATGGCATGGCTGTGATTGGCCAGTGCATCATGTGACCCAGCCTCTATATGGGGCTGGAGTCACCGTGCTGCATGTCATATGCTCTCCGGCTAGTTTAGGGAGAGTATGCTGCTGGCTCTGTGAGAGACAGATTGCAGATATTATATAACATCTCATCCTGCATTACTGAACGATCTGATTGTGGACTAGGTAGAGATTACTAGTACTGCTGCTTTAAGGGACAGATTGCAGACCTCATCCTGCTGCACAGAACGATCTGACTGGACTAGGTAGAGTCTACTGCTTAGAGGGACAGATTATTATTCTAAAATCATCTCCAAGTTCTAAAGGGAAAGGTTCCAGATGTTGCATTAAGGGACAGATTATTGTTCTAAAATCATCTCCAAGTTCTATAGGGAAAGGTTCCAGCTGTTGCTTTAAGGGACAGATTATTGTTCTAAAATCATCTCCAAATTCTACAGGGAAAGGTTCCAGCTGTTGCTTAGAGGGACAGATTATTGTTCTAAAATCATCTCCAAGTTCTATAGGGAGAGGTTCCAGCTGTTGCTTTAAGGGTCTGATTATTGTTTCTTGCACAAAATTAAAAAGTGCATCTACATTGCTGGTTTAAAAAAAAAAAAAAATTCCAAAAACTACATTTGCGGCCCATGGTGCATTTCTTGCACAAAAATTAAAAAAATGTCTACATTGCTGGTTTAAGAAAAAAAAAAAATTCTAAAAACTACATTTGCGGCCAGCGGTGCCTTTCTTGCACAAAAATTTAAAAAATGTCGACATTGCTGGTTTAAATAAAAAAAAATTTATTCTAAAAACTACATTTGGGGCCAGCGGTGCATTTCTTGCACAAAAATAAAAAAAAGTCTACAATGCTGGTTTAACCACTTCAGCCCCGGAAGGATTTCCCCCTTTAGGACCAGAGCCCTTTTTGCGATTCGGCACTGCGTTGCTTTAACTGAAAATTGCGCGGTCGTGCAACGTTGTACCCAAACGAAATTTGCGTCCTTTTTTTTCCACAAATAGAGCTTTCTTTTGGTGGTATTTGATCACCTCTGCGTAATTTCTGATCACCGCTATAAACAAAAGAAGAGCGACAATTTTGCAAAAAAACCCAAATTTCTTACTTTTTGCTAAAATACAAATCAAAAAAAAATATATATATAAAAAAACATTTTTTTTCATCGGTTTTGGCCGATTTATAGTCTTCCTCATATTTGTGATAAAAAAAATCGATATCGGCGTTTATTGATTAGTTTGCGCAAAAGTGGTCGCGTTTACGGATGATGAGAATTCATTTCTGGGGTTTTTTTTTTTTTTTTACTAGTAATGGCGGCGATCTGCAATTTTTAGCAGTACTGCGATATTTCAGCGGACATGTCGGACCATTGGCACACTTTTTTGGGACCATTGGCATTTATACAGCGATCAGTGCTATAAAAATGCACTGATTACTGTGTAAATGCCATTGGCAGTGAAGGGGTTAACCTGCAGGGGGCGCTTTAAGGGTTAACTGTGTTCCCTGGGCGTGTTCTAACTGTGTGTGGGCTGACCCGGCTGGGGAAGGGAAGTGATCACAGCTTCCATGTAGAGGAAGGCTGTGTTCACAGCCCTTCCCCCCTCACAGAACAGAGGTCCGTGTTTACTTACATGGACCTCCGTTCTTTCACTCCGGGGGGGGGCATCGCGGGTGGCCGGTGGAGATCGAATCCGCCGCACCCGCTCCCTGGCCCTCCGCGGACACAGTGAGCGCGCCTCCGGCGGCGTGCGCGCTCACTGTGCGCGATCTCGCAGCCGCCGTTATATGACGCCGTTTTGCGCAGAGGAGCCACTCTGTCGCCATCAAATGCCGATCAGCGGTCGTCAAACGGTTAAAAAAAAAATATTCCAAAAACGACATTTGCGGCCAGCGGCACATTTCTTGCACAAAAATAAAAAAAATGTCTACATTGTTGGTTTAAAAAAAAAAAAATCCAAAAACTACATTTGCGGCCAACGGTGCATTTCTTGCACAAAAATAAAAAAAAATGTCTACATTGCTGGTTTAAAAAAAAAAAAATTCTAAAAACGACATTTGCGGCCAGCGGTGCATTTCTTGCACAAAAATAAAAAAAAACAGTGTTGGCTACCTCCTCCTCCACCGCCACTTTCACCGCCTCCTCAACCTCCAACTCCACATCCACCTCCATTTTTTATTTCTTATGTGATTTTAGCTTAAAAATTATTTTAAGTTATTTCCCTATCCCCATTTCTTTGTAGGGCACTTGTCCGACTCTTACCCCCATTTTCCTTCCTTTTGCAGACCTCTAGGACTTGCCAGGACTTTGTTACAGCCATTTTTGTGCCTAAAAGTTTGGGTCCCCATTGATTTCAATGCAGTTCGGGTCCAGGATAAAGTTTGGGTCAAGTTAGGTCCCGAACCTGGACTTTTTCTCGAAGTTCGGCCGAACCTGCCGAACCCCAACTTCCAGGTGTTCGATCAACTCTATTCACTGGCAAGTTGTACACTTGCAGAGCACTTGAAGCACAAATTCCAGTAAACACTTTTCCAATTTGTAGCAAATTTGTGTGGCAAGCCTCTAGCAAGAGCAAAGTTGCAGTGGTGAGTCTACAGCAAGAGCTCTGCAAGTCACAGTGACCCCTGTGGTGGGGTGACTATTGCACAACATAACTGAACCAGAACCTGCAGCTGACTTGCAGAATGTTTGCAAAGAAAGTTGATCTGGAGTCATGCAATGTGGACTTGCTGCAGTTGTGCAACAAACTTGTGAAGCCAGGCAAGTCTAGCAATAGCTTAGCAAGTAATTTTCAAACTTGCAGCTCAATTGCTTGCTATCTGGGAAGTGACTACCCAGCCATTCTGAGTTGTTTAGGACTGGCAGGGTTTTATATGGTATTTTATATTGTATTGCAAGATGGTTCTGTGTGTAAGCAAAGCATAATAAAAGGGGACACAGGCTTTTACATCATAGCAACTGAAAATTCGATAAAGAGCAGACAGCACATTCATTGTTGTCTCTGTTTGTTTTAAGCTTAAAAAGACATTACCTGCAGCGAGCAGCAGGTACTGTCATTGCTGTTGAGACCAGAGCAGTCGACCGCAAAAGTAATGACTGGACCAAGGGAGTTTTTCTGTAATCTCATTACTGCAGACTTTAGGTGATGAAATGTAAGAAGTCAGCTTCTGAACAGATTGGATAAAATATATGTGGGGTTCAGGGGGCAGAAATTGCTATTTCAGAGCAAAGGATTCTCTCCAACATACAGCTGAGTATGAAGTGCTTCATGACACGCCATACACAAAAACAACCATCACAGAGGGGCTACTTCTCCAGTACTAGAGTTGAGGCAATGTACCTGGGTTTGTTTCAGGGTGGGTTCACAGGACATTACTGAAGTGCAAAATCTAAACCCTATTGAAGTCAATAGGAGTTGAATGTAAAAAAATTAACAGTTAAGACTGTTTTCTAGGTTAATAGGCAAGGGATTGTCAAACAAATAGGATGAGGGACTTAACACTGTCCCATCTAGTGATGCAGATCCTCCTCAGTCATGATGAATGGAGCCTGCTGACAAAAGCAAAAAGAAAAAAAAATCCCCACCGACTTACACATCTAATCCTTTCACTCGCTTGCCCTTAATGTAAAGGGATGGGGTATATCTGGCAATGTCATTGAACAAATATTTCCATGTGGCCATATTTAGGCAATTATATCAGCCTCTATCTCTGCTCCTTTGTTTACATGGCCAGGGAAGCAAATTAATTGATTCAATTGATGTTCGTGGTTGCTATGGATGTGGTGAGTGCTGACCCGCTGCTTTCTTAACAGCCATTGACAGCAGAAAAAGAAAACTATCATGTTGGTTTTTGTCATGTTGAAGTTCAGTTTTGGTCAAACAAGCTAAAATTTGGTCCAAACCTGTGTTTGGAATAAACTGAGAGCTATTCCGTACTCAGCATATTTGAAATGACAGATAGGTTGAAGTATCACACAAACTAGTTTAGTTCCTTTCTCACAAAACCACAATCTGCAAAGTTGTTGCAGGATTAAAACCAGGGCTTACATGGTGTGTAAGTTTAAAGTGGATCTAAACTGAAAAAGTGTAGATTTGCTCTATTATAGGCAACATCTAGAAATGTGAATTGTGCCTCAGCAGTACTGTAAAAATATTATTATATACAATGAAATCCACAGAACTTCAGAGCAGTCACTTTAGGAGGAAATATGGTACTATCGCCATATATAAAACTTTTGATAAATGATAAATCCACGTTAAAAATAGAACAAATAATAAATAAACTCAACCTTAAATGTATATGATTATTAATATAAAAAAATAGTCTAATGTCATTACTGCTATTCGTACCTCTTGTGTTCCCATAAGTGTACTTAAAGTGATTGTAATCCTTCATTTTTTTTCACTTTAAAATAACAAACATGTCATACTTACCTTCCTCTGTGCAGTGGTTTTGCACAGAGTGGCCCCAAACCTCATCGTCTGAGCCCTCCTCCGCATCAGGGAAAGCTTCACTGGGGTCCCATGTGACCCATCAGGGAAAGCTTCCCTGGGGTCACATGTGCGAGTATGCTCCCGTGTCCTGCTGTTTGCGTGTATTCACACGGCCACGCCCCTTGGACCCCGCGTCACTGAACCTGATTGACAGCAGTGGGAGCCAATGGCTCCCCTGCTATCAATCCAGCCAATGAGGACCCGAGACACCAGCTGGAGCGGATTGCTCATAGGGGGGGTCAATACTGAGAAAAGATGTTTCACCTTAATGCAAAGAATGCATTAAGGTGAAAAACCATGAGACTTTACAACCCCTTTAATACACAAATATATCTCAAACAGTACTGGGCATTGTGTGAGAGCCGGTGATGTCACAGCTCAAACCTGGAAGTGTGCACTCGGCTGTTTTGTTGGAGGTTATCCATATCATTTGCCTGGATACTGATCTGCAGCAGTGTTATTGCACACTATAAGTTAAGTATAATACATTTTTTTATAAAAATAGTTTCCTATATAGAAAGCACTATATATTTTATTATTTTTATCTGAATTTTATACATTCATCCTGCAATTATGGAGGATGGAGATGGATTGAGAACACCAGCAAAGTGGAAACAGGCAGATCAACCATGGCATAGGAGACCCTACTTCAAGGGTCAAATGCACGAGACCTGATATTGGGTCACAACTTAAAGCGGTAGTAAACCCGCTGACAGAATTAAAAATAAAAAAAAATCCTGCAAGAAAATCGCATAATATGTTAGTATGCATCGCATACTAACATATTATGAAATACTTACCTTAGAACGAGGCCCCCGATGCCCGAGTCGGTCAGCGCTAAGGACGCTGACATCTTTGTCCTCTTCTGTCTTCCGGGTACGCGGCTCCGGCGCTGTGAGTGGCCGGAGCCGCGTGACGTCACTCCCGCGCATGCGCGCGGGAGCTCTTCGCACCGGCAGCCAGCTCTGAGATGCCGGCCGTCTCGGCCGGATCGTCAGAGCGCATGCGCCGCTAATGTCAGCGGCTGCATGCAGGGCGAATATCTCCTGAACCATGCAGGTTTAGGAGATATTCTTTTTACCTACAGGTAAGCCTTATTATAGGCTTACCTGTATGTAAAAATTGATTTTAGGGTTTACTACCGCTTTAAGGTATGCGCATATGGATGCTGAAGAAGAGATATACAGTATGTACGTGGTGAACAGAATAATATTGAAAGAATATAAACGCAGCAAGGAGTTGGAAATTTTGGCTTTACTGTTTTTGAATGAAAACAATATCACAAACATGTAGGATCACAAAACCACATAGACATTTGGAACTTTTCTTAAATTTTTTTTATATTTTGCACCATGATATTGCTATTGGAATATTCGTTTCAGCGTTTGATATAATTTATTTGCACACTATTTCTGTACTGCACAGCACTGTTTGAGATACATTTATATATTATTATTGTAAGGGGGTTAGCTTGGCAGCGGGTGTGTGTGACCCCCTGGAAGGGTTCACTACACAATTTAGGCACAGCGAGACAGCAGTTTCAGGTGAAAACAAAAAGGTAGTTTATTCTCACTATTTACAATGTGAAAAACAGCAAAACAAAAACAAACAACAAAACAAATCCTAGGCCACTTGGCCACTGACTGCACAATGGGTTTCCCTGTCTGTCAGCTGGGTACAGCCTACCTCTGCACCTAGCTCCTACCTCTCATTGCAGGACACTCAGCCACACAGGCCTTACCGTGTACAAGATGTGTGTTACGTTCTCAGTCTATGGTGGCAGAAACTGGTTTCAGGATGGAGCATCCACCTATGCCTGCTGGGAGCTCTTGTAGAGGCCTTAATGAGCCAGCTCCACTCAGCTGGGCTCATTACTCCTGCAAGACTTCCAGCACCCCTAGTGGTACCCATCCACATAAAGTATGAACCTGGGGCAAATGTATCTGCCATCTTGAACGCACCCAGGTGATTTTACCTGCCGGCTGTCACATACCCCCCTCTTGTTTCAAACTGGGGTTTGGGACACACGTAGCCAGGTACGCAGGTACCCGAGATAGAGCATCCACATTCCCCATTTGAACCCCAGGGCGATGCTTCACGGTGAAGTTGTATTCTTGCAGGGCCAGGAACCACCGATTTACCCTTCTATTGGTCTCCTTGTTTTGAGCCATCCACTTTAAGGGTGCGTGATCTGTAATCAGATCAAAGTGTCTACCCAGCAAATAGTGCCCATTTCACCGCTAGACACTCTTTCTCAATTGTGGCATAATTTTCTTTGTGGGGTTTCAGTTTCCTGCTAAGATAAATAACTGGATGCTCTTATCCCTTCCAGACCTGGGACAACACTGCTCCTAAGCCTACTTCTGACGCATCAGTCTGTACCACAAAGTCCTTAGCAATGTCAGGTGAGTACAGCACTGGTTGGCTACATAGGACTTTTTTTAAAGCCTGGAAGGCTGCTTCAGCCTCCAGAGTACATTTCACCATGGTAGACTCTTTCCCTTTTGTCAGGTTGGTTAGGGGCACAGCCTGCGAAGCAAAGTGAGTAATGAATCGCCGATAGTATCCAGCAATTCCAAGGAATGCTCGAACCTGCTTCTTGCTGTTGGGGCGTGTGCAGCTATTTATGGCTTCCTCTTTATTGATTTGGGGTTTTATTACTCCCCTCCCAATAGTGTACCCCAAATATTTGGCCTCTTCCTGTCCAATGGTGCACTTTTTTGGATTAGCCGTGAACCCAGCTTCCCTTATGGAGTCTAGTACGGCTTGCATTTTTGGCAGATGTGAGGCTCAATCTGTACTATGGTTAATCACAGCCAGTCAATCAATTCATCTATGCGAGGCATGGGGTAGGTGTCAAATTTTGTAACTTTATTCAACTGCCGGAAATCGTTACAAAATTGCCAGCTCCCATCTGGTTTGGGCTACTAAAACGATCGGGCTGGAACAGTCACTCTGGGACTCTTCTATCACACCCAATTCAAGCATTCGTTGAACTTCCCCTCGTATTGCCTCCCGTCGAGCCTCCGGTATTCGATAGGGCTTTCGTTTTACCCTTTCACCTGGCGGTGTGATAATGTCATGCACTACCCCATATATTTGTCTCGGCAGCTCAGAGAACACCTCTCTGTTGTGGAGCACAAGCACTTTCACCTCCTGTTTTTGGGCTTTTGATAGGGTGACTGCTATTCCCACCCCAGGAATTAAGCACTCAGACTGAGTCAGTGATACCAAGGTTTCTTCGACTAGGGACTCCCCATCCCTCCAGGCTTTCAACAGATTAATGTTGTATATCTGTTCTGGCTTTCGCCATCCTGGTTGTCTGACCCTGTAGTTCACCTCACTCACTTGTTCAATTATCTCATAAGGGCCCTGCCATTTGGCCAGGAATTTGCATTTGACCGTAGGGATTAGTACCAACACCCTATCCCCCGGTGAAAAAGTACGGGTCTTGGCCTTGCGGTTATACACCCTTTGCTGTGCTAACTGCACTTGGGCCAAGTGTTCTTTGACGATTGGGGTGGGGAGAACTCTCACTTTCCCAAGTTTCCTTGGTGATATGCAACAGCCCTCTTGGGTGTCTCCCATAGAGTAACTCGAAGGGAGAGAACCCGGTAAAGGATTGTGGTACTTCCTGAATAGCAAACATCAAGTAGGGTATTAAACAGTCCCAATCCTTTCCATCTCGATCCACCACCTTTTTTAACATTAGTTTTAGGATTTTGTTGAACCTTTCAACCAACCCATCTGTTTAAGGGGGATACACGGATGTACATAATTGTGTCACTTTGAACAACTTGCACAACTCTTTCACTACCCTGGACATAAATGGTGTATTCTGGTCTGTAAGCAATTCCTTACAAATACCCACACGGCTAAAGACCAGAAATAACTATTTGGCTATCGTCTTGGTGGAGGTATTTCTAAGAGGGATCGCTTTGGGATAGCGGGTAGCATAGTCCATTATGACCAAAATGTACTGATGCCACCTAGCGAACTCCAGTATCGGACCTACCAAATCCATTGCGATCCTCTCAAAGGGAACCTCAATGATGGGGAGAGGTACCAGTGGTTTACGGAAATGTGCCAAAGGTGCCGACTTCTGACACACAGGGCAGGAGGAACAATCATTTTCTATTTCCTTCATGACCCCAAGGCCAATAGAACCTTTGCAATACTCTCTCTCTGGTTTTCTCTGCCCCCAAATGACCTCCCAAAATGTGCCATGGGCTAATTCCAATACCAACTTCCTATAGGGTTTGGGTACCACAAGTTGCTCAATGGTTTCATCCGCCTTTTGGGCAACCTGATACAACAGATCCCTTTCCACCATAAAGTATGGGTAATGGCAGGACTGATCTGGGTTCACTAATTCACCGTCTATCTTTGCCACATTTTCCCATGCCTTTATCAGGGTGGGGTCCTTTACCTGTTCTGTGGCAAAATTTTCCCTGTGAACCTCTAAATCAGAGAACTCCACAGACGGCATGTTTTCATTTGGAGATGTTGGTTCCTCCCCAGGTTCCCGAGTGTCTCCGGCCAAGGGAAAATCTGGAGAGGTCTCATCATTCTCAGAGGATACCTGGGATTCCTCTTCCTGGCCTTTAGGGGCCTCTGTGGGGGGGGGGGGGTCAGGATCATTCCAGAGTTCCCAGAATTTTGGAAAATCCCTCCCCACAATAGCATCATGTGGTAAGTGAGGCACCAACCCCACCTGATGTCCCCATGTACACAAATAACAGCCACCTTGTTTTTCCCAGAGACCTCTGTGGTAACTAATTCAGCTTTGATCAATGTTACCAGACTACCTGAATCTAGCAACACAACAACATTTTTACCATTAATACACATTTTGCATAAATGTTTTTCAGTTCCTCGAGTGGCAGTGCATGCAATTGTCACAAACAGGGACTGACGTCTGTCTCTTAGATAGTCACATTCCAAAGGTTCCTCCACAACTGGGCAATTGGCTGCAATATGTCCCTCTTGCTGGCAACGATAGCAAATAAACTTTTTCGCTGCTTCCTGCAACTTTGACTGCGGTCACCATACATTATGCAAACTTCCCGCCCTCTCACTCTCTCCACCCTTACCCATTGAAGTCACTTTACGCGCCGCTGGGGATGGTCTGGTCTTAGGGTGGAAAGTCTGTGAGTCCCTGGGAGAGGTGGTCGGGTTCTCAGTAGCCAAGTACCTCTCTACTAGCCATCCACATAAAGTATGAACCTGGGGCAAATGTATCTGCCATCTTGAACGCACCCAGGTGATTTTACCTGCCGGCTGTCATATTATATATAAAGTTTAGTAAAAAACATGGAGCGCTTAGAGGGTGGAGCTACTAGCACTAAAGGTGACCAACCTGGTACACAATAAAAATCAAAACAATGTGCAACGCATATGTACATTCATAAATATTGTAAAAAATCATACATTATATATAGTAACATATCTTAATATGTGTAAAAAACAGCCATATACTGTACATCAAAAAACATGCATATAGTTATAAATAATAATAAACACCATGCATGAGATCATAAAGTGTCCATAGAAAAAAAGTTATCCACATACTGTCTATTAAAATGTCCAAGAAAACTTCACTAATAGTGATGCTTGTGCAGTAAAATGAAAAAGTGATGTGACTCTGGTGCTAGTCCTTCACCATTATGCACTCACCAGAAGGTTATTAATAAATAGCATTGCACAATATTCCAGTCTTTCAGGGTCTCCAGCAATCATCTTCCGGGTATATATCACTCAGCCAGGAGGAATCCTACTCAAAAGATGCTCACCACACAGAGAGGTAATATATAGTGTAGTATTCATTGTATAGATTTCTCCATCACAACACAAGTAAAAACATCCACATGGTGTACACAAATAAATGTGGCCGGACTTACAATGATGGCCGCTGCACTGGGAAGTGTTACTATTATTGAAGTTTTCATGGACATGTTAATATATGCTGATAACTTTTTTCTATGGACACTTTATGATCACATGTATGGTGTTTATTATCGTTTATAAATATATGCATGCTTTTTTATGTATATGTTTTTTACACATTTTAAGATATGTTATATAATTTATGAATTCTTACAATATGTATGAATGAACATATGCCCTGCACATTGTTTTTATTAATATTATTATATATGATTTATAAAATGCCAACAGTTTCTACAGCACTATACAGAAGAAAGGGAGACAGTACAGCTGTAATACACGTCAAGAATAAAACTGTAAAAACTGTGCTTAGAGACTACCAAGCAGCTAACACTTTACTAGACATATAGCGCAAAAAAACATATAAACATTAGTGCAGCACTCAAATATATATGAATCAATTGAATTCTGAACAAAATAATATATACATATGGGAACCAGGTCCCCCAAAATGTTATAAACAACAAAATCCAGCATGATCATACAATATTGAAAGTATTGAATCTGTAAACTCTCAAAAACAATTAAAATGTGAAAAGGAAAACGTGAAAAAAATGTGTATCATTCAAAATTCATAAACAAATCATGGTATAGTAGTCCCCCATGGAAAACGAGCCCCATAAGTTGGAGAGAAATCACCTGTGAATTAAGGATGCAATAGATTTAAAAGGTTATCCTCATTGTACGGTTTGCCACCATATAGTAAAATTTGCACTCTTACCAGAATGTGTGGACTCATTTACTGATCTGTATTGAGTCAATCAAGCAGTCATGAGGAAACACCACAACCAAATCCAGCATAGACAGACCAATGTTATGGAAATCGCCCCATCCGTATTTATTACTCACATTAGTTCCCAGGGTTGTTTGGGGTTTTTTTTGGGGAGGGAAGTTTTTTGCCTCCATCCCTTTTTTCCCCCTCTCTTTGTTTACGGATGTTTCAATAAATACGTATATATATATATATATATATATATTTTTTTTTTTTCCCTGGGTACTTTTGTTGACAAATATATACACATTCTTTTATACATTTCTCAGGAATTTTAAATAGATTTATATGAAATGACATTTGTTTCTTATTTCTTTATTATATTTATTTTTAATGAGGTTTATGTTGATATGCTGTTATTATTTTTTTGTTTAATGGTTTTTAGAGTTTGTTTGCCAGCGATCTTTGCAGTGGCTATAGATATATTCTAGCTATTCTAGTTATTAACCAATGAGTTAATTTTCACTGTCCTGTCTGCACTGATCGCCATCCTTCTCTCTTTATGTGTTCTTCACAGACCACACCTGATTGTATTTAGAAGGACATGATTGATCATGTGGTCAGTATTTTATAGGCTGCTTTCACGCTGGGGTGTGGGCCACGATAGCGGTGAAGCGCCACTTGTTTTACCACTTTAAGCTTTGCCGCTGCTAGTGGGGTGCTTTTAACCCCCAAGAAGGGGTTGACAAGGGGTTAAAAGTGCCTGTGTTGCGCCGCTTCAGAAGCGCCTTTCAGGTGCTTCGGAAGTGCTGCCAATTCATTCCAATGGGCAAGTGTGGGTTGGGAGCCCAAAACTGCCCCAAAGATGCTACTCGAAGGACTTTTTTTAACATCCTGCAAGCACACCGTACCAGTGTGAAAGCACTCTGGCTTTCACTCTGGGGTGGCATGACAGGCAGTTTTCAGGAGCTTTACAGGCGCTATTTTTAGCACTAAACGGCTGAAAACTGCCTCAGTGTGAAAGGGGTCTTAAATTGAGATCAGGGCCTGTGGTCTTACAGCTATGACTAAGCACCAGTAAGGGTGTGAAACACATCAGCTGCATCTGTATCTGTACCTCTGTTGCTGTATGGATTCCATTTCCCTACAATAAAGTTGTTTGCATTGGAGTGCGGCCCTCCAACCTTTTTACCTTCATTGACTATGTATGCAAAGCCGGCACCCTTTATCTCTCGTGCAAGGATGGTGTAATTACGGGATTACCACCTGGACCTGTTAATAAGATGTTTTTTTTGATATTTTGAGATGAGGTGGGGTATAGAGTTGTGAATTATGTTGTTAATATTTTTGATTTTGTTTTCCTCCTGAATAATAGCATTGTATTTCCTGAACTTAGGTACTCTTGTTCTTTGAATCTTATAGCTGTATATCTGCAGTGAGAATCTGCCTGATGCCTGCTAAGCTCCTGAGATTTGCAGTGAGATTTGGTAATGTCCCTAACGTGCTGCTTACTGTTCTCCTTGCTGTTTCTGCTTCATCTTTTCTATGGATCTGTGTTGCCTCCATCTCTCCTGCTCCTTAGTGCAATGAATATTTCTGTGCCAGGATGTAAACATTTGGGCAGACCAGAGCTGTTAGATTCGTAAGTAAGTATGCATCTGGGGCAGTGAAACATTGGGCACTTCAGATCTAGGGAACTAGGCTGGCTGAATAATTGTACTTTACTAAGAATTTCTGTGCCAATTGGGTACATTTTAAATCTTTAAATGGTCAGTAATGTATACTATTTATTAATGAAAAGTTCCAATTAGAAATGATGTTGTGATGACTATGTTAATCTCAAACAATGCAGAGTTTATTGCATATTGTCATATAAAGGAAAATCTGGGTAGCAGTAGACATATTATCATGTTAGTTTATTTATCTTATAAACAGCAAGAAAGCCAATTTTGCAATGTTGAGGGACAGTCATTCAGACTAGGAGGGGGTATTATTATTATTCAAAAGAAAGAACAAAAGTGGAATGTTTCAAACTGATTATATGTCATCTCAAAATACATTCCTAAATTTTACATTTTAAAATTGTAATTTAAAATATAATACTGAAGGGACTTTTTCATCATTTGAAAGTTACAAAGAATACAACAGAAGCTGTAAAGAAATAAAAACCAAGGGGTACGGGCAAGGTGTATTTCAGTGGGTTGAGACACTGTTACTTTGCCTGGGCAAGGTGACAGTGTTTGTTTAAAAAGTTAGAAAACTGGCTTAAAGATTGCATTCAGAGAGCAGTGATTAATGATTCATACTCAAAACAGGCTGAGGTTTGTAGTAGTGTATGCCAGAGTTTAGTTTTGGAGCCTTTACTTTTTTAACCTGTTTATAAAAGAGATAAAAAGTATAATTTCTCTGTCTGCGCATGTCACGAAAATATGTTGTGGGATACAGTCCCTACATTATGGGGTTAATTTACTTTAGTAAATAAAGTGAAGCTCTGCTGATTGCCATCATGCAATTATATGCAAGCACAAATACGTTTTTTTTTTTCCAAGTGATTGTCCAATCTTTACCCAAAGAGAATTTGCTCACTACGCATGGTGAAATTTCCATTGTAAAGTGAACAGCCATTTGTCTTTAGTAAATAAACCCCATTGTCTTTAATCAACAAGCTGACCTGAATACACTGATTTGTCAATTACATGGCAAATGGGGTTTAATGCTGCTAAATGTAAAATAATGAACTTGGGGACTAAAAGCATGCATGCATCATACAACCTAGGGGGAATAAAATGGATGAGTCAGTGATGGAGAAGGATTAATCTGCAACTTGTAGAAACTTGTATTAAAACAAGCATAGACTAAAGAGAAATATATATAATTTTATTCCTATAAGGGCCACAAGAATGTTGTGACACTGGAAAGAATACAGAGAAGGACAACTAAATTAGGGGCATGGAGGACCTCAGCTATCAGGAAAGATTAATTGGAGTAAATGTATTCTGGGTAGGAAGGAGGTGGAAGGATCACTTCCTCGTCTAGGTTCCCCTGCTGGCGTTCTTCACTCTACCTCTTTTGCGAATGTAAGCACATTCCAGAGCCAGATTGTGTGTGTCCAAAGACACACATAGTGCAGCTTAGCCCCTCCCCCACTCTCTTCTCACTAGTTTTGACTGACAACTATTGGCTCCTGCTGCTCTCAGCAAAACCTGTGAGATCAGGAAGTGTAGAGAACACCTGCAGCAGAGAGGCACAGCGCTGGATCAATAATGCACTCAGGTAAGTGTTTAAAGGGGGCCCGGAGGGAATTTCTGTAGAAAGGTTTTTTTTATATTAATGCAGATAATGAATTAAGATAAAAAAACAAAAACGTATGCCTTTAGAACCACTTTAAGAGCTTTGAAGTTCAGTAGAACTTCAAATGCTTCAAAAAAGGGGTGGACATGTTTTAAATGCACAAACTATAACTGGTTTTATATATATATATATATATATATATATATATATATATATATATATATATGAAATAGCACTGTGTATTGTAAATCGAAGAAATATCTAATTGGCTGTGGGGCTCAGGAAGGATTTTTGTATAGTGACAGAATGACAAAAACACATTATTAACAGTGTAGTGCGTTTTGTTCATACATCTTTAGTAACTAACCTATGCAGTCAGATTGACATCTTTAGGTGTGAATCAGTGCATTGATTGCGGCATCTCCAATATCTTTGTCTTTTAGAGACCATCTGAGTATGGTGTAAGTAGAGATCGGAGTATTTATAAGTTGGGGTGGAGATGTTTTGCGAGGTTGGTGGTTGTGAGGGTAAGCATATAGGTGCAAGGGGTTTTGGATTGAATTGGTAGGTGTGTTGCGCGCATTAATTACTGTTAGACTAGATGTTTCAATATGTAGGGGTAATAAAGAAAAAAGTGGTGGGACGGGGGATTATTGTATCAGGACGCGTGTTGGGCGTATTCGTCTGTTGTGACAAAGTGTAGCAAACATGACCAGATGTTCTGAAATTTGGAGTAGGAGTCTTTCACCTGATGTATGAGTTCTTCTATATCTGCTATTTTTTTGTATTCGTTGAGCCATTCGGCTATTGATGGGGGATTTGGGGATTTCCATTATCTTGCTGCATTCATCATATGCATAGCTAGTGGGCGCATATACGTTTTTGGGGGGATCTCAGAATGGTGCAATAAAAATTGTGCTGAGGATTATTCAAGGGGTAGAGTGGCTATTTGGATTGTCAGGAGGTGAACCTCTGTCCAGAATGTTTGAATCTTGGGGCATGTCCACCAGATGCGCAGGAATGAACCCAGCTCCTCACCACAGCGTCAGCACTATGAGGGGATTGAGGGTGATATTTTGTGAAGCTTGAGTGGGGTTCTGTACCATCTTGAGAACATTTTAAATGTGTTTTCCTGTGCATAGCCATTGACCGTTCCTTTGTGGATGTATGTGCAGATGTTTTCCCACTCTAAGACTAATAATGTAATGGAAAGTTCTTGTTCCCATTTACTATGTTGGATTTAGGGGAATGTTCAGTGAATAACAGTGTGTACGTATCAGAGATTAGGTGTCTTTGGGGTTCTTTATTCAAGCATAGTGACTCAAACGGGAAAACTGTCATGACCAGTCTGGACGAGGGGTGGGCCTTTCCAGAAAGTGGTGGATTTGGAGATAGGACCAATGTGGGAACGATGAGTTTGACGTCCGCACTGACAGTTCTGGTAAAGTGAGGGGGCGACCTTTCTCATAGAATTGTCCTGCTCGGGTGTGGCCATATGTCTGATAGGAAATTCGCAAAGTTCCCTGGTAGGAAGTCAGGGTTAAGGCGGATTGGTGTCATAGGACCTAAAACTGAGGATATTTTATGTTTGCAGTAGGCTTCATGAAAGGAGAGTAGAGTGGTATGTATTAACAGGTGGGTTTTTTGCATCTATGGGATCTGGCTAGGGGAGATCCAGGGAAGTTGGTGAAGTGAGTATTGGGATATGGCATGTTCAAGTTGAACCCAAGCTTTGGTGGAGAAGTGGAGGTTCCTGTCAATTATCCTTGCTAGTTGGCTGGATATCTGGAAACCCTATACCACCTTTGAGTTTAGTCTTGTGTAGCTTATTCGCTGGCGTGAGGTACCCCAAAAAAAATTGGTACATGCATGTTTGTAGCTGGAGAAAAATGCGGAGGGATGTTTAATTGGGATGGTTTGAAGTAGATAGAGGATTCTGGGGAGTATATTCATCTTAATAATTGCAGCCCTGCCAAACCATGAGAAAAGGCCAGTGGACCATTTCTTTAGATCGTGGATTAATTTTTGCAGTATCGGTGAGAATTTTTTAGAGTAAAGATCTGTGAGAGAAGCAGGTAGATGGATGCCCAGATACATAATTGCTTGTTTATTCCATTTGAATGGGAAATTAGATTTGCCTAGCTGGAGTATCTCCTGAGGTAGCGTGATGTTTAACGCATTCGATTTTGCATAATTGATTTGAAGGTTAGCTAGAAATGTAAAGTTTTCAAAATCCTTGAGTAAGTTTGGGAGGGTTGTAAGTGGTTCAGTGGGAAATAGTAGGATATCATCCTCAAAAGCAGCTAGTTTGTGTGTCTGGTGTGCTATGGTGATGCCCTTAATATTGGGGTTTGTTTTGAGGTGTCTAAGTAGTGGTTCAAGTCTAAGGACAAAGATAAGGGGGGAGAGGGGACATCCCTGGTGTCTTGCATTGGAAATGGGGAAAGTAGTCGATAGGTGGCCGTTTATGCAAATTCTTGCTGTGGGATTATAATACGACATGAGGATAACGTTCAGAGACCTATGGCTTTAACTTCCCTGGTGGTATGATTATTTCAGATTTTTGGTGCTGAAAGCGGTACGATTATTTTGCATGGAAATTTGGCGTTTTATATTGTAGGTCTGTAATTCTTAGCAATAACTCACTTATATCTGCCCAAACAAGAGTCTAGTAGACATCCCGGGTATGAAAAAGTTTGAAACATGAAATCATAAATTATAATATAATAAATAACTCTAAATAATTATCAGAAATAATAACATAATAGTAATAAAATGTATTCAATAATGTAATCAAATCAAAAACACTGAAATTTGCTCAGTTGCAGAGTTGTTGCTGTCGTCACTTTCAGTTTCTGATGATAAATTTCCCCAAAAATCAGAATCACTCAATTCTGCAAATGATTCTTATTTACTATCGGTGTTTTCTTGCTGATAAAAAAACACTTTTGACGTAAAGGGACACTTTTTGCTTGCTATGGACATTCTCATGTTTCCAGGCAGAAAGAATGACATATATAATATAAAAGTTCATGCAGGGCACTGGGCGAACCACTAGGGACAAAAGGGATGTGAAATGATTTCATACAGTAATGTAATCTTACAGATTACAGTGTACTGTATGTGTACTGTGTGTTACGATATTTGAATTTCCCGCCGGGCTCCGTCCCCATGCGACGCGACGCTTGCAGGGAACGGAGCCCGGCACACAGAGGCATCGGGCGGAGGGACAGACACGCTGACACCGCGGGAGGACATCGCTGGATCCAGGGAACAAGGTGAGTAACCCAGCCTGAATCCAGCAATGCAATCCCGAGTGTGGCTCGGGGTTACCGCTAATGGTACGGAAATTCCAACCCGAGCCACACTCGGGATTACCGCCAGGGAGGTTAAGGGCCTCCATCATGTAGTCCCAGGCCACTCTATAGAGTGCCTTCTCTGTGTCCAGGGAGAGGAAGAATCCCAGGCTGTGATTTGCCGGTGCCGGTTAGCTGGTGATGTATGTTAATTGCCTTAATAGTGTTATCTCTCGCTTTTCTGCCTGGTATGAAACTGGCTTGGTCTAAAGAGGTTAGCTGGAACCAAGGAAAGTAGGCGGTTGGCCAACATTTTCGCAAACCATTTCAGGTTTACATTTACTAATGAAATGGGGCGGTAATCGGAGACTGAGGTGGGATCCCTCCCTGGTTTTGGAATCACTGTGATATGTGCAGTTAACAAGTCTTGTTCTGTTGTCGAGGCATAGGAGTTAAAGGCTGAGAAAGAAAAGCTAAGGAAGAAAGGAGGAAGGAGATCTGTGTAAGTTTTATAATAGCCTACGGTTAGTCCGTCCGGGCCTGGGCTCTTGCCGGGTTTCATCTGTTTGAGTGCTAATTTGGCCTCTTCTCCTGTTAGTGGGCTTTCTAGATCTCATGCAACAGTGTTAAATATCAGAGTGGGACTATATTGTTGCAGGAAGTCGTGTATCAGCTGCTGTCTGGTATTATCTGTTTTTGACTTGTCTGGTGGGGGTAGGTTATACAATTGTGAGTAATACTCTGCAAATTGTTTAGCAATACCAGGGCTGGAGTTGATTTTACGTCCTGTTTGGTCAGTTAGGGAGTGTATAGTGGAGGCTGCTTTCTTGGGTGGCAGGGGCCTCGCGAGAAGTCTTCCGGATTTGTTACCAAATTCGTAGAAGAACTTCCTTGATAACATGTGTTTTGTTATTTTCCCTAATGCCTTTAGAAGGTTTGTTCTGGCTTGTAGGAGGGTTTGGAGTGTGTTTAATGCATGTGCACGTTTGTATGTGGCTTCCAACTGCTGGATTCGGGACATCTGTTTTTGTCTTACCCTTTTGCATTTGGCGGCAACTGCGAGAAGTATGCCCCTAATGACACACGTATGAGCTTCCCAAGTAATAGCAGGGGAGGTTTCAGTAGTTTTGTTTTCTGCGAAGTATTGTGTAATACATAGTTTAATCTCATCCGCTGTGACTGGGTCCGTGAGTAAAGAGGGGTCTAATTTCCAAGTTGGGTGTTGAACATGTATTTTTGAGAGGTATATGGACATGGAAGTTGGGCAGTGGTCCGAGAGAAACATGGGGTCAATAGATACTTGGTGAAATAGGGGTAGGTCTTTCTGAGAGATGAACAAGTAGTCGATTCTGGAGTATCGTTGGTGGGGGTTGGAGAAGAATGTAAAATCCCTACCATCGGGATGTAGGGTACACCAGGAATTGTGGAGTAGTAGGTCCTGTAATTGTGATTT
Source organism: Glandirana rugosa (assembly GCA_018402905.1). Classification (NCBI taxonomy): domain Eukaryota; kingdom Metazoa; phylum Chordata; class Amphibia; order Anura; family Ranidae; genus Glandirana; species Glandirana rugosa. Next base: position 1,822,023 of record BLSH010201087.1, read on the forward strand.
AATTGCCCGTAAGGCCTTGTAGGGAAGGGCTGATGAACCATTGGAAGTATCTTGGAGAGGGTTTAAGGCTATGTTAAGGTCGCCTCCCAAGATAAGTATGCCTTCTTGGAATGTGACTAGAATTTTGGAGATCTTGTGAAAGAAAGTGACCTGGTAGTTGTGTGGGGCATATATATTTGCGAGAGTGATTTGTTTGTCGTGGCCCCTTTCAGAAACAGGTATCTGCCTTCGAAAATAGAGTATGGGAAAAATTCCGCGCTACGGATATTCTTTGTTACTCAGTGCAGATAAGTGGGAAGCTGCCCTGCCCGGAGTCCCCTTAGGGAAGTAAATTTAAAACGTGCACGTGTAAATAAAGTGACTGCTCTCTGCATATAATGAAAAGGCATAAGGAATATAAATATAATAATGTTATGCAATCACAATTCTTCAAAACGACTTATTCTAGGTTTGTTTCATAAATCAGACCCGCAAATAAAAACAGTAGAAAAAAAAAAGGTGACTTTAGTGCAAGGTGGCTTACCTGAACTTACTGGTTAAGAGCAAAGGAGTGGGAATATTTTAGTGAAACAGCTTTGATTTAGACTGCTGGTGTTTGCTGTGTTTGGAGTTTTTGTTTTTTGGGGTTTTTTTCTTTGCAGCTTTTTAACACTTTTTCTGTCACTTTTTAAATAGCTTTTTTTTTTCCTTTCCTTCCTTTAGACTGCTAATTAAGGGGAGTGGTTAATTGGCCACAGGTGATTGAATTCCTATAAAGCTCTCTGTTGAGCTCATTTCAGAGCTTGCCTGAACTTACTGGTTAAGAGCAAAGGAGTGGGAATATTTTAGTGAAACAGCTTTGATTTAGACTGCTGGTGTTTGCTGTGTTTGGAGTTTTTGTTTTTTGGGGTTTTTTTCTTTGCAGCTTTTTAACACTTTTTCTGTCACTTTTTAAATAGCTTTTTTTTTTCCTTTCCTTCCTTTAGACTGCTAATTAAGGGGAGTGGTTAATTGGCCACAGGTGATTGAATTCCTATAAAGCTCTCTGTTGAGCTCATTTCAGAGCTTGCCTGAACTTACTGGTTAAGAGCAAAGGAGTGGGAATATTTTAGTGAAACAGCTTTGATTTAGACTGCTGGTGTTTGCTGTGTTTGGAGTTTTTGTTTTTTGGGGTTTTTTTCTTTGCAGCTTTTTAACACTTTTTCTGTCACTTTTTAAATAGCTTTTTTTTTTCCTTTCCTTCCTTTAGACTGCTAATTAAGGGGAG
>BLSH010201087.1:1842023-1861504 GCA_018402905.1 Glandirana rugosa
TGTCCGTTTGAGGCGTTCACCATCGTTTCTATGGGTTAGTAGGACCCTCCTGCACTTTGTCCCCTCCATGACGAGGTCTCAAGCTAACCACGCAAGACAGACGGACAACCAGACGCATACTATCCGGCTTCTCTTACGGTCGAATTAGACATCATCAAGTGTGTTCCGAAAGGTCTTCGCCCTTCAATTGACCTGGGGGGGTACAGACTGTGCTACAACCGTCCATGAGGCACATCGGATTGTTAGAGGAATCATCACAACTCGCTTGGGCCTGACATTGCAAGCCCAGGGAACCCGAACGATTTTTGAAATGTCCGGGTCCGGGTCCGTGCCACGGACACCCGAAAGTTCGGTACGGACCCGAACGTTACAGTCCGGGTTCGCTCAACACTACTAAGGAGATTGTTAGGCTACACGGAGTACCTGCCAACATCGTGTCAGACATGGGGGGGTCCAGTTAACTTCCCGCTTCTGGAAAGCCTTGTGTGAACTACTACAGATTAAGCTGGCATTCTCTTCGGCCTATCATACGCAGACCAACAGGCAGACAGAACGCACCAATCGAACTCTGGAGCAGTACCTCCCCTGTTTCACGTCCTCCCAGGATGATTGGGTATCTTTGCTACCACTTGCGGAGTTTGCCTGTAATAATGCCAGTCATTCGGCCATGGGACAATCCCCATTTTTTGCAAACTATGGCTTTAACCTATCTTTCTTGCCTAATATCATTCCTGAATCTACAGTTCCAGCGGTTCAGAGTGTAGCAGACTTCTTGGGTCGGAACAACAAGATTCTTCAGGAAGCAATCGCCAAGGCACAGGCAGACAACAAGAGGACTTTTGACAGGAAGAGAAGGGGGGAGCTGAAGTTGCAGCCTGGTGATCAGGTATGGCTTTCTACAGTCAATCTTCGGTTAGCTTGCCCCTCCAAGAAGCTGGCACCCAAATTCATCGCCCCCTTCTCAGTGAAAAGAGTTATCAATAAGGTATTGTATGAACTTTCTTTACCTGACACTTTAAAGATTCACCCGGTCTTTCATGTTGCCTTATTGAAGCCTGACGTGACTGATCCCTTCCCTGATAGAGGGTCTAGACCACCAGAGCCGGTCCTCATTGATGGAAACGAAGAGTATAAAGTTGAGGCTGTCCTGCATTGCAGGAGGAGACAAGGTGAGACCCAATTCTTGATCAAGAGCAAGGGTTATGGCCCAGAAGACAACTCTTGGGAACCTGAATCTAATATCCATGCAAGGAGATTGATTAAAGCCTTTTTCCAGACCCATCCGGAGAAGAGGACATTGATGGGCATCCGGAGCACGCGCGCGCGGATTCAAACGCAGGTTCCCACGAACGTTCAGAAGCGTGCACATGCATGCATGCGCAGGGATGTTGTCAGGACACCAAGAGCAGGAGGACTTTAGGACCCAGAATCCATCAGAGCAGGAGGGCTCTAGGACCCAGCATCTCTGTCAGCACATCACATGGACCTTTAAAAGGAAGTCATTCTACCTTCTCTAATCCTGAACCGGCCTGTTCTCCGACTATCCCTTGTCTGCTGATTCTGCCTGCTTGCTGATCCGTGCCCGACTCTGTTTGTCTCATGCCTCTTCTGCCTACCTGTATCCAGCTACTGTGAGCGCTGATCTGCTGCTGCTGTTCCAGCTGTCCGCTGTCCAGTGTTCCAGCCTACTGTGATTGCTGATTGTCAGCTGTTGTTCCTATTCCAGCCCATCTGCTATCCAGTGTTCCAGGCTCTGCTTCCAGCATCCGGTCTACAGCTGCTGACAAGAGGCACTCCTACCTCGCTGCGCTCATGAGACCACTGTCCCCACTCCAGTGGGCTCTGAGCCAGAGCTGTATGAGAGGTCTCCTTCTACAAGAGACAGGCTCAACTATCAGGTATGTGGTCCTCATTACAGTGAGCATCTGTGGGGCATCCTCAAACAAAATGTGGAGGAGCGCAAGATCTATAACATCCACGAGCTTCGGATATCGTCATGGAGGAGTGGAAGAGGATTCCAGTGGCAACCTGTGAAGCAACCAGTGCTGGAAAATAATGGTGGCCACACAAAATATTGACACTTTGGGCCCAATTTGAACATTTTCACTTAGGGGTATACTCACTTTTGTTGCCATCGGTTTAGACATTAATGGCTGTGTGTTGAGTTATTTTGAGGACATAGCAATTTTACACTGTTATACAAGCTGTACACTCACTACTTTACATTGAAGCAAAGTGTAATTTCTTCAGTGTTGTCACATAAAAAGATATAATAAAATATTTACAAAAATGTGAGGGGCATACTCACCTTTGTGAGATATATATATATTGTGGAGAGGCGACACCGCGTCACGTTGTGTTTTGGCAGTCTATGCCTGATTTTGGCAGGCATGCTAATTACAAACCTGGGGGTGGCTTTATAATCCTCCCAGGAAGGGAACTCAGGGCTCACACTTGGAGACAGCTCCGGCCGAGAGACTGGAAGTCTGGTCTAGGAGGTCGGGAGGGTGCCAGGAGGAGAAGGCTCCATGAGAGGGAGATGGGTGGTCTCCAGGAGTCTAAGGCTGCAGGTATCAGTCTGTTCATGCATATCTGCAGGAGGTAGATGTGGCCCATGACTGAACAGCACAAAGTTGACAGTGAGTAAGCCAGGAGGCTGAAGTTTGTGTTCATACAGTGATGGTGGAACCCCCTGCAAGGAAAGATTATTGTTTGTTTAAACTTTTTTGTTTCCTTTAATAAAAGTGTGCTGCCATGCCCTTAAAAACGCGGTCTGGAGTGGCATGTTTCCTGGAAGTCACAAAGCACCACTTGAGTATAATCACCCCGCACATTTACAATTTGTGGAGGAATTGGCATTGGGCACGGATGGCATTTGTCCAGATCCTCGCATGCTGGAAACCGTGAGTGTCAAGAAACTGTATTTCTATGGGCTGTGTGAGAAAAAAGATGTATGCCGTCTCTTAGCCTTAAAGAGACAGTAAAGGAGATTTTTTTTTCAAAAGGAACTGTGTCCCTGACTGCAGAGATGGGGCGGTCAAAGGGGAAAAAGAGGTGCTGTCTGAATGGTGGGGCTGCTATGAAGAGGAGGCTCACTGTTCCCACATAGAGGGCTGGGGTGCCTGAGAAGAGTCGTTTGGGTGGTGGGGATGCCATGAGGAGGAAGCTCGCCATTCCCACAAAGAGGGCTGGGATGCCCGAACATCTGTTGCTTCACCCTGTGATCACATGGGGAAAGGCGCCAGGAAAAGTTCTACAGGGAGAATGGGATCTCCCACAGCAACCGGTGAAAAGGTTTATGTAAAAGTGCCTACTATTACCACTGTCAACAGGAAATTGGCTTGGCCTGCAATGTTGCCCTGCAACCAAGTGGGGGCATTTGCATGTGAGAGCACAACCAAGGAGGGACGACGCCCTCAATTGAAGATTCACACACCTGCTACGTGGAATGGTAAGACTGTTCCTGTTTGTTATGTAATAAAGCCTGATCAGTTTGATGGCGGTGAAGAGGTGACAAGTTCGGTAGGGAGATCCACTTCCAAGAAGGACTTGTTGCTGTGCAGTGTAAAGGATGAGTTACTGCAATTTAATGTAAGTACTGATAAGGACTTGTCTTCAGGCAGTCTGCTGTGTAGCAGGAAGACAAGTGGGAAAAATGTGCTGGTGCATCCAGATATGTCAGGGGGGACCACTAAGAAATGTGTGCAATTTCCCCTAGCAACCGTGGAAGTCAGGAATAATAATGAGAAATGTATTCCCAACAATGCTGATAATGTTCATGATAATGTTGATGTGAAGTGTAACAAGTACAGTCTTTCAGATGCTGTTGAGCCTCTCGGCCTGTTTATGTCTCCTTGGGCTGATGTAGTGCGACAGAGCAAAACATATTGGGATAATTGGGCAAAGAGACTAATTGCAATGCTAGATGAAATTTCTGATGACAGATATGCTTAAAGTAATGCTAGCATCGTGGAGTGTACAGCTGGTGTATATCTTCGTGTCTTCTCCTACGTTTGGAGAACTAGTACCACGGGGTATGGCTGATTGGAGCTGGATATCGCAGGCTGTGCTGGCTAGAGATCACAAATGTTGGAAGCAATTCATGCAATGTTTTGTGTTTATGTGGAAAGTTGTCTCACAGTGTGCTGGATCGCTTCATCAGAGGTTGTGTACCAGAGGCACTCTGGAGCACTGTTGGACAGGTCAAAGGTATTGAAAATACCAACGGTGACAGAAATGGTAAAAGAGACTGGTGTGAAGAAATGTGTTGCCAAGGGTAACTCCACAAGTGGAATGGAAGTAGGTCCCCTACAGTCCTGGGAGATTAGGTCTGGGGAAGGTGAAAAGAAAAGTGGGAACCCAGGGCCAAAATGTAGATGGGATGATAGAGAGGTCAGTGGGACCCCCTAAGGTCAGGAAGAAGTGCATGTGGAAGAATACCCGGACAGCTCACAGTGAGTAAGCCAGGAGGCTGAAGTTTGTGTTTATACAGTGATGGTGGAATCCCCTGCAAGGGAAGATTATTGTTTGTTTGAACTTTTTTGTTTCCTTTAAAAAAAGTGGGCGACCATGCCCTTAAAAACACAGTCTGGAATGGCATGTTTCCTGGAAGTCGCATGCACCACCTGAGTATAATCACCCCGCACTTTTAAAATATATATACACCGTATATATACAGTGGGTATAGAAAAGAATCACCACTCTTTAAAATAATTACATTTTGTTGCTTTGCAGCCTGAAATTAAGACAGACAGTTTTTATTTTATCCAGCTGTATTTACTCAGTACAACTTATAACATCCAAGTGAAAGATACAACACCAACATCTCAGAAAAGAATGAAAAAAAAAAATCAAAAGCAAAATCACTGTATTGAAAAAAGGATCACCCCCCCCAAAAAAAAATGGTAAACTCAATCAGGTGCAACTAATCACGTTCTCAATGGCGCACAAAGCAATTTGACTTTCAATGATGATCAGCTGTGATCATTTTGATTAGCCCAGCATAAAAAGATCTTTCCTGGAGCATTCCAGACTCTGGTAGTGCAACTGAAGCAAACAATCAACTATGGGTGGCAAGGCACTGTCACCGGGATCTCCGGGATAACGTTGTGGACAGGCTCAAGCCAGGAGATGGGTATGAAAAAAATTCAAATGATTTATCAATGCCTAGAAGCACAATGAAGTACACTATTAAGGAGTGGAAGGTATTTGATACAACACAGACCCTCCCTGGATCAGGATGTCACTCCAAACTGGATAAATGAGCCCGGAGGAAACTACTCAGAGGGGCTACTAAGAGGCCTACAGCAGCTCGGAAGCAGTTCCAGGAATTTATGACAAAGAGTGGTCATTGTGTGTATGTGACAACAATATCACAAAATGCAAGAAAAAAAACTCTCCTCAGGAAAGGCCACATGCAGTCACAACTGAGCTTTGCCAAAATGCACCTTGGAAATTCTGAGGCCACATGGAAAGGTGTTATGGTCAGATGAGACTAGAATTTAATTATTTGGCCTCAACACCAAAAGATATTGCTGTCACGTACCTGGTCAGAAGCAGAAGAGCTGAGTAGGCTTCCCTTGCGGCTGAGTGTAGAGTGCTCCTGAAGGTGATAACAGGGAGTGCTATGCTCAAAGAAACAGGGGTTGCAATAGGCTGAAGTGATGAGGAGATGTCTGCTGGATGGTGACTGATGAGTAGGATGCACTGCTGGGCAGGAGTCCCTCAGGAGTACCAGATGAGACTGGGCAGAAGAGCAAGCCAGGAGCAGAGTCAGCAGCCAAGCCAGTAGTCATGCACAGAATATCAGCCAGGAGTAAGGCAGCAAGCAGAGACAGGAGTCAGCTAGGGTCATACACTGGTAATCAGGCAGCAGCAGAGTCATAAGAGCAAGCCAGAGGTCATACATGGATCATCAGGCAGAAGCAGAGTCAATGGAACAAGTCGATGGTCAAAGCCAGGAATGGAGACAACACAGATCAAAGGCAAGCCGGGTCGGTAACAAGAAATCCAATAGTAAAAGGAACAGGAACTTAGGTACACACGGGGGAGCTGAAAATCATCCAGCAACTTGTGGCTCAGCCTGCTAGCTTTAAATAGGGCACTGGGTGCCAAGATCTGTCACGCCATGCGTGCACCATGGGGCAAGCGTGTGCACGATCATGCATCAATGTTCGCCACCATTCTCGGCCTGAGTGCCCGTAATCTGTGAACTTGCTAATTTGTTATTAGCAGATGTGCTCGTTCTTCTGACAGGTGAAAATCCAATACAATTGACCATCCAAATAACACCATTTTTACAGTAAAGCATGGAGGTGGTAATATCCTGTTATGGGAGTGTTTCTCTGCAGCAGGGACTGGAGCACTTATCAGGATAGAAGGAAAAATGGATGGGGCAAAATACTGTCAAATTCTTGAGAAAAATCTGCTGCCCTCTGCCAGAAAGTTGTCAATGGGAGGATGATTTACCTTCCAACATGACAACGACCCAAAGCACACAGCAAAAATGATCACACGGTGGTTGAAGGAGAAAAAGGTGAATGTCCTGGCAAGGCCTAGTCAGGGCCCAGACCTAAACCCCATTGAGAATCTCTGGAATGACTACAGTCCACAAACGGTCACCATCAAATGTAATTGAACTTGAGCAGTTCTGCAAAGAAGAATGGGCAAATATTGCAAAGTCTACAAGTGCAAAGTTAATAGAGACATATCCCAACAGACTAAAAGCTGTAATTAAAGCAAAAGGTGGTTCGACAAAATACTGACACAAGGGGGTGATCCTCTTTCCAACTCCATGATTCTGTTTTTGAATTTTTGTCTGACATGTTGGTGTTATAGCTTTCACTTGGATGCTATAGTTTGCTGTTTTTATTTCAGGCTGCAAAGCAACAAAATGTGATTATTTTAAAATGGGGGGGGTGATTCTTTTCTATACCCACTATACTGCAACTTGATGAAGGACGAAGTTCCTGTCTGAAACTGTGCAGTCGTATTTGTATATGCAGGAAGATTGAAGTAAAATTCTTTTGAACAGAAACTGAGAGTGCATCTCCAATTTTTTGTTATATATCTGGTGGAAGCAGATGTACCACATCAGATGTGAATCTCTGAAAGGAAGTGAAAGACAAGGCAGAGGTGGCCCACCTTGATTATATATACTGTGTATATATATATATATATATATATATATATATATATATATATATATATATATATATATATATATATATTCTTTACAAATTTTATATCCAACTCTAATGCATGAGCATAGTATTTTAAGCACGATAATTGTATGTTTTTATGGTTCTGGGTCTAATTACATTATGATAGATATGTAAGTGATGAGTCATTCTTAATGGAGGAGAGATAATTGTCTAAGCACTGCTGCATTAGATAGAAAATGCAAATATAACCATGCATTGGCAATATTGCTTTGAAAATCATAAGGTCTCTAATTAACCTTGCATACAGAAGAACATTTAACATGTTTATTGCATTAGTTGCTCAACAAGAGAAACAGTAAACATTTTATTTACTTTTTTTACACTTAAAAAATATTTAACATTACAATAAAGTTATGAAAGAGGATATTTCAGCAAATTAAAGATAAAATAATTATACTACAGGGAAGAACAAAACCTGAAATAATCAGTGGAGCACAAAATGCGAGAGATATTCATCTAAACAAATATAACTTTCATCCATGTTATATAGTTAGCCCCCCCAGGGGGCTGTAGAGGGAAGCCCAATGATAGCAGTGGCATTAGCTATTGATAGAGACAACAACTACAATAAACAGAATTGCTGTCTCTCTGAAAAAAGCAACAACATATTTACCCAAGAGTAAGGATGTGTGGAGTGATGGTAGTCTAAAAATAATTTTGTACAAAACTATAGATTTTGCTGTGAAATTTTGCCAAAGTTTGAAACTCCTCTCTCACTTTCACTGTTTAGATGAAATTTGTTTGAAAAAAGTTTTAATCTTTTTTGCTTTTTTTTGTGTGAGAGTCTGTTTAGGGTAGTTTGTGAGTGATTGTAAAGGCTCATTTCATACTTACCTCCTCTATGCAGTTGGTTTTGCACAGAGCAGTCTGGATCCTCCTCTTCTCGGGTCCCTCTTTGCAGCTCCTGGCCCCTTCTCCTATCGAGTGCCCCCTCAGGCAGCAGCTTGCTACAGGGGACACCCGAGCCAAGTCAGAGCTCCGTGTATCCATTCAGACATGGAGCCCCGATCCAGCCCTGCCTCCGCCCCCTCTCTCCCCTGATTGGCTGACTGACTTTGATTGACAGCGACGGGAGCCAATGGTGTCACTGCTGTGTCTCAGCCAATCAAGAGGAGAGTACTGGATGGCTAAGCCATTCGTGGACATCGCTGGAGAGAGAAGGGGCTCAGATTCACAAAAATTTTGGGTATATGAACACTGTTTATTTTTTGTCACCCCTATATAGGAGTAAGAGCTGCCTGATACCTGATTACTTTGTTAGATTATAATTTTACTTAAAGTGTATGTAAGCCAACTTTATTTTAAATAGAGTTCAGGTTATTTTTTTCTACTTTGTCCCTCTGTGGAGATTGTCCTTCACATCCTGCCATGGAGATGCAACAGGAGATTAGATAATAGCTCTCCAAAGTCAGATTAAGCTGGCCATGCATGGTACATTTTTTTTGTTCAGCCAATAGCTGCATGTGCTAATCTAGCAAAAAAATGTAAGCAGGATCATTCATGAGACAAAAAAAAAAATTCTATTTAAGCCCATCTTTTATTTATTTATGTTGCGAGGATTTAAAGGTAACTTGTATTTCATTTATTGATAATAATGAATTAGTTTAAGCTGTTATAACAACTGAAATTAAATTTTTAGACTTGTAAGAGATTAAATTTGTGCTCCATGAAACATAAATTACCAAATGCAAGATTTTAGTACCAATCACATATATTTTAAAAGAGTTCTATAATGTGATAGGGCTGAAAGGGATAAAAAATCAGCCATTGATTCTGAGCTGAATACATCTTTTTAGAGAAATTACCTATGGTTCCAAAGAGGTAAAATGACAGGTAAAGATAGCTGTGAAGGTGAGGACAATGGCACCGAATAATGTAATAATGTGCACAGGGGCTTCAATTCCCTGGAAAAACTTCTTGAGAGAATAAATGAATGAGCTATATAAAAGGTGCTGCATAGGAACCATCTAAAACAACCAGCTCTATACTTGGATCTATCACGTACGTATGGTGTCATTGCCCTGCGGTCTTGATCATACAGCTGTGGCTTGAAAATATGATTAGATATATTGTAAGTCCTACTTTTCAGGTATCATCATTACCAGGACTAATGGATCAGCACATTCAATTGAGAAAACGTGAAATATTACACACTACTGATTTGAGATCCTTATAAATACATTAAAATCAGAAGAGGAAAAAATAATAGTAGATTTTTAGAAAGAGCTAACAAATATAAGGTATTAGATATAAATAGAATGCTTTATATTCCTGTATTTTAAGAATATTCATGTGTGATTATACAATAATATAATACAACAATGGGTAGACAGCATCTCTCAATTTATTGTAGAAAGATATCTACAAATTGAATAACTACTAAACTGTTTTTACTTGATGTAAATCTTAAGTAAATTGAGCTATGTTTTTTTTTTTTACTGTTCTTTTTGTGTTTTACATTCTTGTCTGTTTTAATCAGAATGCATTTTATTTATGCACCATAATGCATGTTGTCTGCAAGAAATGCAGACACCATTAATGGTAATGACAGGTTTTATAATATATTGCCAACAAAGGAAGTCAGAGGAAATAAAACCAAGCTCTTAATGTGGGTGCTGCCTGAATTTATGCTATAAAACATGTTGGTGCTTGGCGATGTCCAAAAACTACTGAAAGAACCAGGTACACTGTTTGCCTACTAATACTATTCTTCTTTAAGACATCATTATTTAACACAGACCTTGATCTTCGTACATAATCAGTATGGGTCCATCCCCCTTCTTAATCTAACACACTAAACTATCAAAAAACATGTGTGTGTGTGTGTGTGTGTGTGTGTGTGTGTGTGTGGGGGGGTAATATACTTCCACTAGCTTCTGTAGTGCAGATAGTGATATCATCTTCTTTCTGCTGAGATCCACAGGAATCCAAGTGCTAAAAATCTCATGCAGGGTAGTAATGTCTTCTTATGAGATTTTGGGCTATTCTGCATTCCTCTGGATCTCTCTGGAAGGATGGTGACATCACCCTCACCTAGGCGCTGTAGGCAGAAGGGGAATAAGGTAAGTATATTAACTAACTTTTTTTCCCCTAAAGGTGTTTTTTTTACATATTTCTACAGCAAATTAAGATTAGGGAGGGACCCACACTGAATAAGCAGACCTTGCTGTTTCGATGTAAGGTCCACTTTAATAATGTGTGTACAGTAGAATCTATAGCCTTTTTCATTTTTTGGATACAATTGTAAATTTGAAGTCAACCTGTAGTCCATCTAACTCTGCTAATCTAAGTTTCCCCTGGATATAAGGCAGAAAAAAACTGCCAAATACTACATTTGGTTCAATTATGTCTTGCTGTACTGCTGGACCAAATTAAATTAGTATGCAAATACTGATTTCTGGAATTTGCATTAAAGCCTCAGCATACCTTGTTACTTTATGTGGTCATGCACAGGCCTAGCAATAGGTTGAGCTGGCACTGAGCACTGGCATATGGGCTTGCAGGAAGATGGCAGTAATATCACTGCTAAATGGGTAAGTTTCGGTTGCAGCAGCTGGAAGTCTGGGCAGGTGGATGAACTGGCCAAATCTGGCCATTTAGTTTGTCCATTCAGCGAATGGAACTGTGAACAAGCGGAGTTCAGGTATATCTCATGGTAGTTCATACCCCAATTCACATCCCTAGTCTTCTCCATGGTGCCTTGCATGGTCTCCTATCTTCTCCATTGCAGATCTACTCATTCCCTCAATACCTCAAGAAAACGAATTTAAATATCCTTAACCCCATAAAAAAGTATTGCAGGAGCAGAGAGTTCCCAAATTTCTTTACTGATGATGGATGCTTTCTGTTAGTGCATTGGAGATTGGTCTCCCTAATTTTTCCTCCTATTATAGGTATATTGAATTACCTCTTACCTCTTAACCTTACTCTTGACTGTTGGTTAATGTTTGTATTCACTGTGTTTTATATAACCCTTTTGTTGCTGTCATGTACATACGGGGGGAGATTTACTAAAACGGGTGCATACCGATTCTGACACAGCTGGGCATAGTAACCAATCAGCTTCTAACTTCAGCTTGTTCACTTAAGATTTGGTTATAAAACTTAGAAACTGATTAGTTACTATGCACAGGTGCACCAGATTCTATGTACCAGTTTTAGAACCCCCTACAGACTTTTTGCCTCTGCTCTGCAGCTGGCTTACATTCCTGAATAAGTGATATATCTTGCAATGACAGGAAGATGGTGCTAGTCCCCAGAATGTTTATGTGCACTGATGTTGTGCTACTTGTAAGTCAATTTTTGATGGCCCCTCATATGAAACAGTGATCTGAGTGTTAAAGTGCTATAGTGAATCAGTGAGTAAACAAATATATGTAAAGCTAAAAACACAGAAATAACACTAAAGTTTAAAAATGTGTAAAAACTTATGTGTGACTGTTAATAATCAAATTATCCAAATATAGTGACTTATGTAGATGTGTATAAACCGTGTACATCAAAATATGTAAAATGCAAATATAAAAGGTTATGCAATATATGAAAAAAAGGATAATACAATATATCAGAAAAATATATAAAAGATAAAACCCAGCAGAAACATAAAAACCACACAAACTTGTCCCTCTCAGAGTCTTTATGGACTTTGCCCAGTAGTTATGTCCATATATCAATGCGAACGTAGTAGGAAGAAACCACGTTTCAATAAAAGTCTATACTGGATATGAAGACTGTTGCTGAAAGTAATGTGACTTTTGCTGCTGATGTATATAATTCAGAAAGTGATCTGGTGACTTTACACACTTCTCTGCGATAATCCAGTGACTTTAAAACCGTGCTCCCCACCTATGTCCCCACTCACCAGAGATAGGTACCCCTGCAGGGGTGACCCGCCTTTGCTGTATCTTTACCCCGGTCAGCTCGGGTTGGACGGCCTGAGTTGTTCCTTCCCGCAGGACCCGATCGGTCCCTCCTATGATGATCCTTGGATTTAGGTAGAAATTGCTCCGGTTTTGTGGGTGTGGGTAAAAACGGAAAAAATCCAAAATAGTGTAATACCGTAAAAGTAACAATTTATTTAGTTCCAATCAAATATAATATAAAACTTTGGGGAAAACATTAAAAACGCATCCTAAAAAACAATCCTGGACACTTGGTAAACCGTGAAATAGTATGGCAGCGCGGCTGCCGTGTTGAGGAAGGGACGTCTCCCTTCCTCTTCCTGTGGCTTGCATTCCAAAAGGCTGAACCATGATCCCGGAAGTGACGTTAGAGCGCATGAACGTTGTGCTGGCCCCACCTAACGCGTTTCGTCATTGGACGTCGTCGGAAGTGGTGGCCATCTTGGTACTCCGCTCTGTATTTATGTACACCTCTAGGGGCGGTTCGGCAGCTAATTGTTGCGTCACTTCACTTCCCGGGCCAGATCGGCCATGTTTTTGGTGGAAAAAACAAGTTCGTCACTCCACTTATTGGGATAAGCTCAGCCATGTTGTTGGTGGGAAAACTGCAAGTATTATGAGCAAAGTAGAAAAAGCGTGCGGAAAGGGCACCATTACCTTAAACGGAGATGGGACTAGATATATTCAGAACAGGGACATTATACACCAAGTGGACTAAAAAGAATGTTAGGTCAAAGGGTTATATGTAAAGGTGTATGTCAAAGGAGAAAGACATAAATAGAAGCATCTATCGAGATGCGGCAGTTTTAACAAAAGGGGAAGGGGTTAAACGTTTATAATGTATATAAAAAATATAAAAAATATAGATAAATAAATGATAACATATAGATATAGAAATATGTGCCAAAATTCCAAAATAGTATACTATAAAAAGTATATATTTATATATATATATATATAATGCATATAATATATACATTTATAAAAATATATAAAAAATGTGTGTAAAAATGTTTTTATTATGAAAAGTATATGGAAAAAATTAAATATAAAGAAATTGTAAGACTGAAGATATAATTATAAATAAAAAATATATAATTGAAAAATAATAATAAAAATAAAAATAAAAATGGATAAAAAATAGGGGGATTAGCCTGAGAATTCCACTAATAATGTGTGTTGAAAGGAGAAGGGGATGTACGAGATGTAAAGGAGTTATAAAGGATATAAGGTCAAATTGGTTTAAAAAATTTTGTTTAAAAAATTCAAAAAAAACAGTCTTCATATCCAGTATAGACTTTTATTGAAACATGGTTTCTTCCTACTACGTTTGCATTGATATATGGACATAACTACTGGGCATAGTCCATAAAGACTCTGAGAGGGACAAGTTTGTGTGGTTTTTATGTTTCTGCTGGGTTTTATCTTTTATATATTTTTCTGATATATTGTATTATCCTTTTTTTCATATATTGCATAACCTTTTATATTTGCATGTTACATATTTTGATGTACACGGTTTATACACATCTACATAAGTCACTATATTTTTTTCACTTACATTTTTAAACTTTAGTGTTATTTCTGTGTTTTTAGCTTTACATATATTTGTTTACTCACTGATTCACTATAGCACTTTAACACTCAGATCACTGTTTCATATGAGGGGTCATCAAAAATTGACTTACAAGTAGCACGACATCAGTGCACATAAACATTCTGGGGACTAGCACCCTCTTCCTGTCATTGCAAGATATATCACTATTTTTTCTTAATTGAAAATCCAGGAGGGCAGCTGTTCCTTTGAGCATCAACATTGTTTACCCTTATATCCTGAGCGCGGGAATTCTTGTTTTAAATTCCTGAATAAGTGTTGACAGCCGGAGCTATCAGAGAAACATTGGGGTTGATTTGCTAAAACTGGATGTTAGAAATTCTGTATATTGCCCTACAGAACAAACAGTGCACAGTCCACATGTGTTTATCTGCTGCTTAACTGCAGACAGGAAACAAGAACTTTATTGTACAGAGAAAAGACATACAGTTTACCATAGAGCAGCTACAAACATATAAATATTGCCATCTACTGGCTGGAGAATATACTTGTAGTTGTACTAAAATACATGAACAATGTATTCCAACACTGGAGCACTCAGAATCTGGTGCAGCTGTGCATAGTAACCAATCAGCTTGTTGAATTAAGCTTTGACAATAAAATCTGGAATCTGGTTTCTATGCAGAGCCCTCCAGTTTTAGTAAATCAACCCCATTCTGCCTACATTGAAGATGCAACTAGAAAAAAAAACGGGACGATGCTAGGGATGAGGTTAAGAAGGGTATGGAGGGTGAAAATTTTATAGATTTTTGACACCAGAGCGAATGGACCCACTGCTTTTCAGTCAGCAGGTCAGATAGGCTAGATCAGGGGTGTCCAAACTATGGCCCTCCAGTTATTCTGGAACTATAATTCCCATCATGCCTGGTTATGTCTGTGAATGTTAGAGTTTTACAATGCCTCATGGGACTTGTAGTTCTGCAACAGCTGGAGGGCCGTAGTTTGGTCACCCCTGGGCTAGATGGTGGCAAACGATGGTTCCCGGCTGAACACTGCAACAGATGTGCAGATCTGTTGCAGTGTTCAGCCGGGAACCATTGTTTGCCACCATCTAGCCTATCTGACCCGCTGACTGAAAAGCAGTGGGTCCATTCACTCTGGTGAGTGAGGACACAAGAGGGATCCTGGCACCTGGCACGTTTTTTGCACTTATTTTGCACTTGTTTATATAATTCACTGAAGAGCACTATCGTCACTTTATCATATCAACAGCTGATTTTTATCACTTTGATGGACATTTATGGACTTTGTGTTGCATTTGAACAAGATTTGAAAGTTCACTTGAATTATATATAATCCACTATTTTATTTTTATCAATACTTGATGTTGATGGGTTGGCGCTGAAATTGTGTGTATTATCTATTCCTATTGTTTACAGGTGCCCAAATAATGCATACATTGTACTTTCATTATATCCTGTATGTCTTTGTACTGCCAGTAAAAAATAAAAGTAATGCATAATGTCCTCATGACACACAGAGCAGCTAGATGTGAACTCGAAAGATGATGAGGATGATTTGAAGATGGTATGAGGTTGATTTACTAAAGGCAAATAGGCTGTTCACTTTGCAATGGGAGGTGCACTTTGCAAGAAAAATTTCACTTGGATGGGAATTAACCCCAGAGCTTAGTGAATGTGGTGAAATTTCAATTTGCAATGAAACACGCAATCATGTGCAAGGAACTTAAAAAACAAAAAAAGTAACATGATTGGGTGATGGAAGTCAGCAGATCTTCCCTTTATTCACTTTATTCACAAAGCTCTGTGAAAGAACTTGCCATGAAAACTACAACTTTCCATGTGGAGTGTGAAGGAATTTGTTGTTATTCAATCAATCCTTATGTCTCTCAGGAACTCTGGGAGCTAGGGACTGGTTTAGTACCTGAGATTTCTATTTTGGGTAGACTGACCCCTTAAATGGTTTGTATACATGACTGAGTTTATAGTGGTTGAACAAGCCTCAGGTCAAATGGTTTGAACACAACTCAGCTTAACCTACTGGATAAAATAATCAAGAAAACTAGCAGTTGTGACAGGCAGCTGACACCATAAACGGTCAGCTTATACCTTTGATTTTATTTTTTGTTCCCCAAGATCCATCCTTAATTGCTTCCACGACCTCATAGTATAAAATAGGTATACCCACTCCTAATTAACATTTCACGGTGCAATACCTGCTGATAAGTTGGTTCTAAAAGCTTTCTCTGCATTAAGGTAAACCTTCTGTGCTGCAGGATTCCCCCCACCCCCTTATACTTATCTGAGCCTGATCTTGATCTAGTACTGTGTCCGGGAGCTCTCTTCCTCCTTACAGCGCAGGAAGCCATTGGCTGCTGCTGTTGTCAATAAAATTCTGTGACAAGGGAGTGGGGGTGCGGTGCCAAGCCATGCTGTCTATGTCTAGTGTCTGTGTCTCTGACTATAGGGGAGTATCACTTAAAAGAAGGAGCCAGAAGCACTGGTGGGGGACCCCATAAGTCTGGGTTCACACCATTGCAAATTGGATGCAGGTTTCCCACATCCAATTCGCAATAGCAGGAGATTTTGACCAGCTCTCTATGGAGCCGGTTCACATATCTCCGCAGCAGGTCCGGTGCGATTTGTGTGACTTTTGGTCCATTTCAGGTCCGAATTCAGCCCAAAATCGGGCTGAAATCAGACTTGAAATGGTGAATCAGGATGCACTGGACCCCTGCTGTGAGACGCACGCGGTTCATATGTGAACCCAGCCTTAGAAAAGGATTTTCGGGATTTGCAATTGCACAGAGCAGGTAAGCATGACATGTTTATTATTTAACCAGTTCAGATCTGCACTATAGCCGAAAGACGGCTTCAGCGCGGATCTGAATTGCCCAGCGGACCTCCATGGACGTCCGCCCATGTGCACACTCCCGGCTCGCACTCACAGGCTGCGTGGGCGTGCCCGCGGGTCGGGCGGACTCGATGTCTGCTCATGACCCGCGTTTGCCTGTCAGAGCGGCAGAACAGGGACCGCTAATGTAAAACACAACGCTTCTCCGTTCTGAGAAGGGGGACATGACAGATCTACTGATCCCTGTCACTGGGATCAGTTAGATCTGGTGTGTCCCTGCCAGCCCCACCCCCACACAGTTAGAACACATACAGGGAACACAGTTAACCCCTTCATTGCCCCCTTAGTATTACTCCCTTCCCTGCCAATGACATTTATACAGTAATCAGTGGACATTTAAATTTCTAATCGCTGTATATATGTCATTGGTCCCAAAAAAGTGTCAAAAATGTCCGACATGTCCACCCTAATATCAAAGTCCCGATAAAAATCGCAGATCACCGCCATTACTAGTAAAAAAAAAAAATAATAATAAAAACGTCTTAAATCAATTCCCATGGTTTGTAAACGCGATAACTTTTGTGCAAACCAATCAATATACGCCAATTGCGATTTTTTTTTTTACCAAAAATATGTAGAAGAATATATATCGGCCAAACCCGATGAATATTTTTTTTTATATATTTTTTTTTGCATTTGTATTATAGCAAAAAGTAAAAAAGATTGTTCTTTTTTCAAAACCATCGCTCTTTGTTTGTTTATAGCACAAAAAAATAAAAAACGCAGAGGTGATCAAATACCACCAAAAGAAAGCTCTATTTGTGGTAAAAAAATGATAAAAATTTTGTTTGGGTACAACGTCGCACGACCGCGCAATTGTCATTCAAAATGTGACAGTGCTGGAAGCCTAAAATTGGTCTGGGCAGGAGGGGGTTTAAGTGCCCAGTAAGCAAGAGCTTAAAAAAAAGGTTTACAATCACTTTAAGTGATCTATTCGCAGGGATGGGTATTGCCACATGAGAGGAGATGTCCTTAGGGCTATGCACATATTGACTTTGAGAGAGTAAAACAAGATTTGGTAGGACATCAGGTGATATTGGAGGGACTAAAAGCAAAATAAGAAATATGAGCTGATTTTGTCAGCTGTCTGCCATTGTGTTTGTTTGCTGGTTTACCTTTTCCCACAAGCACACTTAAAGTGAAGGATCACTTTTTTAATGGGGCACAAATACCTGTATCCTGTCTTTCCTCAAGAACGCAACTGAAATAGCTTGTATTGTTCTATGTGTACATTGATAGGTTTGTAATTTATAAAGGGCAACTAAAGAAATAAAAGACTTAAGTATGTAAATGTGACAGCAATATGGAACTCATCTACACAAATGTCAGCTGCCTTTTAATTATTGTTTTAAAATGCCAAGTAATATAAAATCTGTGGAGCAATCAGGGGTATAAAGACAAATACATCTCCCAAAACTAATCAAAATACTATGAAATATTATTCCAACTTTAAACCAAATATGACTTTATATTTATCTACGACCTTATTCAGTAAGGCAATGCAAAAATAAATAATGCAAGACACACCAAACTCCGGTAACCAATCACTTTTAGTTTAGTTCATAGAAATAAGCAAGATATGTTTTGATTGTTTGTGTATGGAGAAAAATATTTTTGCGCTTAGCGTGGGCAGGAATGCAGCACACTATGCGTTTGGATCCAAAACTATAAATTGTGTTTTCTACATGTAGGTGCGCTTCCAAATGAATCCTAAAAATATTTTTTGCTACCATACAATGCAAATGATAGACAATATGTTAATTACTTGAATAAAAACGTTTGCTGGAGGTTGGATGGTCGATGCGGAGTAAAGCATACAATATTTAAAGGCATAAACACACTAAGTACATGTTGATCTCTTTTCCAAGGGAGATCAGTTTTATCTGGTAGGAGGCTGGACATTCATGGTGGAGGAGTCACTTTGAGAAACACCTTTCTACTGGGTGTTTTTTTTTTTTTTGCACAAGTGCGATCAAGATTTGCATGGACTAGGCACTTTATAGTGAGCACTTTAATATATCTGTGAATTTGTTTATACAACATATCAATATTCATATTTACATCTTGCACGAGCACCTTTTGTTTTTATTCATTTACTTATTGGCTATCATTTGCATTGTATGGTTAAAAAAAATCTTTTTAGGATTCACATGTTTTTAATTGTTTGCTCTTTGCACTTTACCATATTAAATAAGCTGGTAAAGCATTCAAAATGGCAGAATGCACTGGTAATGGTAAAGCTTAACTAAAGGCAATAGCTAAAAAAAGCTGAAACACGGGTTTACTGTTTAACCTTTTACATTTCATATATTGTACTGTGTAGCACTGCTTAGCAGGTTGACACACATGTAATGGATACTTACAGTCTTTTGGCCTTTTTCCTTCCACCATAGTGAGTAGCTGAGGCCTGTTCTAAGAGTAAAGGAAATTCCCTTTCTATCAGGAGCACAGGCATTGGGAGCTGTGGGGAGGAGGAGATTTTGCAGAGGGAGAAGGCTCTTCTTGACTAGTTTTAAAAAGTAAGATCACCCCACCAGGAAGCCTGGCCAAAATGGTCAACAGTTAGCAATCCTCAAATTCTGCCTTGTTGCTAGGACACCAAAACCCTTGGTTTTCACTCCTGTAATTCTGGAAAAGAGCATCCAATGGTTTTCATGGATTGTACCTATACCTATGTGATAATTCACATTCCAATGTAAACGTGTCCTACTTATTTAGTAATCATCCTCTTTCACCTCCCAAAACTTGTCAGGCACTTGAGCCAGCCATAGACTGTTTGAATCTTGGCTGGTTCGAACCATCTATGAGCAGGATGTTGTGCCAAAGTTGATTCATCAATCGATTTGAGTACCACCAGCATGTTGGATT
>BLSH010201087.1:1871702-1882141 GCA_018402905.1 Glandirana rugosa
ACAGAACGGTTGTACTAAGTACTGTTACTGGGTCACATTACCAAGTTTTCCCGTCACTGAAGGAGTCCCAGAAAGGTAGTGGTCCCTGGCGAAGAGTATGATTCACTGTGACAAGAGTTGACACGAGCTAGGACAAAGGAGGGAACGCGATTCTTAGGATCAACTTTGGACGCGTCCGCGGGTACCTTAGTAGCCATACGTACTTCTGTAACTCGGGTCTTCTGACTCCGTGACTCTTCGGTAATTTGTTCACTTCCAGGAGTCTTAAGAGAAGGACTGACAGTGACGAAAGAGACTACATTCGTTTTGTCTCCTTGATCGTCTAGCTGACTTTCTCCAACCCAACAGTTAGTGTAGTTGGGGTTGCTCTGCTAGTTCCTCTGTTTTGCTTACATCAGAGAAAGCAGTGACAGTCAGGAAGAGAATTCTGAGGACCTTCACTTGTTTAATGGCTTCTCAGTGCCTCAGTCTTCTGGGCTCAATGTCTTCATGCATACCGATGATTCCATGGGCGCCTGCGCAGGTTTCAACTAGGATTCTTAGCGCAAGGGAGGAAACAGGATCGAGCACAGTTGAGAACAGTGTCACTTAGTATGAGAAGCGGTCCCTGGTGATGGAAAGACCCTGAGGAAGTCACTGCCCTTTTGAACCATTACACTGGGTCATTGTCATGAATCATGTTGGCAAGACAGCCTGGGAGGCACACTGTGAGGGACTGTCGGTCAAGGCAAATGGACATTTCCAGCCAAGGAGGGTAGTCTCAAATGTGCTGGAAGTTCAAACAGCCTTTTTAGCACTTTGGCTTGCTACACAGAATCAAGGGAAGACCAGTCTCCTTGCAGTTGAGCAACAGGGCAGCAGTTGCCTATATTCAGCTCCAGGGAGGAACTCTCCCTATCAGCAGTATATTATTGAGAGAGGTGATCACTAGCAAATTTAGGAAGCAGTTTACCTCCCAGCAGACTTTTGAACCCATAGGCAGACTGACTATCATGCAAGCTTCCCAGAGCACAACGAGTGGGTCTACGTCCCAGGTCTTCTCTGAGCTGGTCCATAGGTGGGGCCTACCACAGACAGACCTCTTCACAAATGTTGGGTATGTCTGGCCTTGTTTCCACACCTCAAGGTGCAAGGGGCATACGCTCTGGTCTCTCCTTGGGGCTGCAATCTACATTATATATTTTCCCCCCAACATCTCTTGTAATGAGATTCCTCTAGAGTCTGTCAATGGAGTACATGGTTGTCATAGCCAATACTCCATATTGGCCATGAAGCCCTCAGGTTTCCTTGGCCATTCACTTCAGAATACAGAAGACATTTCCCCTATGCACATATGCAGACCGGGTTCTATTAGGGGAGGCGGGGGGAACTCCGGTTGCTCCAGAGCAATCTCTACTTTGTTGAGTGCTAGAAGGCACTCTACTTACAACATCTATGCCTAAATCTGGAGCAAGTTTGCGTTATCTCGGTAGGGTGAGACATTGATTCTACTGTCCCCAGCTGTTCTATACTTCCTCTAGGCCGGGTTGGACATGAGCCTTAGCCTATCCTCACTGCGCTGGCAAGTGCCAGCTATATTGGCAATAACAAATTTAAATGGGCCAAGAATCCTTCAGTCTGCACGACTTTTGAAGGCAGTCATAAGGATTCAGTCACAAACGGAAATGAGTCTTTCCCAGTGGGACCGATTGGTGTTGCTGGATCTCTTGTCCATTCAACCGTTTGTTCCAACAGAGCAGTATTTGGTTTGGGCCATTACTTACAAGACAGTATCTATTGCAAGAACTTTAAGCAGACGTTTGTCTGAGATTCAAGCTCTTGGAAAAAAAAAAAAAGTTTTTCTTTACAAAAGAGTAGTGGTGCATATAGGGCGAGGGGGCGTAAGCCTCCGTCAGCGGCGGTGCACTTTAACAAAGTGATTGCAGTTTCATAGGCAGCCCACTTGGGAGCACCTATAGTATCCATCTGTAGAAGTATAATGGTCATCCCAGCATACCTACTCAAACTTTACGGAGTAGACAAAGGTGCCTTGTCATCAGAGGACTTTGTAGGAAGGACTATTCAGTCCACTGTCCCATCCTAATTAGAATATTGGTTTGGCAAGTAGAAGCCACCCTGTCAGCTAGTTATTTATCACTAGTATGCTGCCATGTTGGCGTCAGGAAAACGGAAAATTGTATCAAATACTTACCGTAATTTTCCTTTCCTGATGCCAAACCATGACAGCATACGGGGCCCACCCTGTGCGTTTCGGTATGTAGCTTGTTACAAAGAATTGGAGGGCGGCTAACTATGCCTTTTTTTATGCTATTCACTGGTCCTGAGGGAGTGGTCAAGAGGCGGACCTCTATCACTAGTATGCTGCCATGGTTTGGCGTCAGGAAAGGAAAATTACGGTAAGTATTTGATACAATTTTCCGTTTTATTACTGGGGCTTGCCACCCTGGCCACCCCTAGTCCAGTGAATGTTGCTTTTAACTGTGAAAAAAATGAGCTCAGCCCTTGAACGCCCTCTGAAACCACCTCCTTAAATATAATTATATAAAAAACCTTTTCACTGTTAATTGGACACATCAACTGTTCATTTGAAAGTCTTATGGGTATCACTGCAAATTAACCTTTTCAGCCTCTTATTTATTTCTATATTTATGTTTTTATTACTTTTAATCATTCTGGCTTACTACAGTAACCAGAGAATGTGACTATATTTATTAAGTCCTTGACCTTTTACATTGTTCAGAGCTAAGCATTCCTCTTTTTCTACTGTATTTATCATGTTTTTACACTATCCATTATTTTACAATACGTTCATTTAAAGAAGAATATAAATTAATCTGTTAGAAGGTGGTCTCATTTATGTGTATATTACAAAATGAAAAGTAAATGAGTGATGTGACTACATATATTTTACTAGTTTTACATTTAGAGGAATATAACATTTTAGAGTTGTATGATAATGACCCAAAACACTTTCACAGAGGGATAATAAAGTCATCCCATAAAGCTGACAATTGCAGTATTTCTCCTGTCTCACAGCACCCGTGTGCCACATGAATGTTATAACTAAAAGATTTTCATTATACATTCACTCTGAATAACTCAAGATATTCTTCATGGACTTCTGGCTGTTTTCATACAGCACTGGGGGATAGAAGTCTTTAATTTAGAGGTCTGTAATATTTACAATAATGGAGCTTAGGCATTTGGAAAGGAAAATAATGTTTTGTTTTTAGCTCAAATTTGGAGAGGATTTTGAATAAATAAATACTAAATGAGACCATCCAAGAGCAAGCAGGTTTATAGCACAGTCTATGATCTTGGGTTATGACATTGCTCTTGCATTTAATTTAGTCTCATTGCGCAGTACACATCTTTTGGCATTATGCTATTGCTTGTTTATTTGGGTTTAATCCCTGTCTCTGCTGTGTTTATGGTATCATTCTCTGCTCCCAGCAACTGAGCTAGTTTTCTCATTTTTCCCCTGCAGTATAGGTTTCACTAGGGTAACCCTAAATAATACAATTACATATGTTTCCTTAAACAGATATCATATAGCACTAGAATTTATATCGTCTCTATGCCCTTGGAGGACCAGACTGACGTCTGATATCACTTACAGTTCCTAGGCCAAAAAAAAAATGTTTTACTTTTTTAAACCTCTTGGCGCCGGCACCTCCCGGCCCATTAAGAGGTTTATGATGCCGGAAGGCTGGGCACTGATTAAGATCACGTGGCTGCCATGATTGAAAACTCCAAATTGCAAGGAACGGCACATGCGTCTTTGGGGCAATTCATGCAAATATGCGGCCCCTTGGCGCTAAGGACCAGGCACCAAGAAGCTGCATATTTGCGTATGGCCAAGGGGTTAAGCAAAAGTTAAAATGTTTTTCTTTTGCTTTTAAATGAGAAGTATGGCCTGGGCTCATTAGGCGATACTTCTCCTATGCAACACAGGAGTGCAATTCGTTTTGCACTCCTGTGACCTGTTTTCAGCAGAGAAAGTCCACTCTCTGCTGATGGCACAGGAGTAGGGACAGGCATCGTGTCATCACAACTTCAAGAGTCGGGATCCCTCAGCTGCCTGGACCGACAGCCGTCTCAGCCACTCAGCAAGCCGCTGAGAGCCCGACACGGCTGATCCTCGCCCCTCCACAGCTCAGCGCTCCAGTGAGCGTGGAGGAGCAGAGAGAAGAGCTGCTGATTGACATCCAGCAGCTTTCCTCTCGGGATCTGTGAAAACCAAGCCATCGGCAGTGTTCGGTGGCTCGGTTCTCAGTGTAGAGGTGCTGGAGGACCACCTAGGTAAGTATAAATATGCAATAAAAAAAAACATACTTCTCTTTTAAAGGTAAATGAGAGATTTGGAGTCTTTTTTGACTCCAGATCTCTCAATAAAGAGGACCTGCCATCCTTATTTCTATTACAGGGGATGTTTACATTCCTTGTAATAGAAATAAAAGAGATTGAAAAAAAAAAATAGAAAATAAAGGGACAGTGTAGCAAAAAAAGTAAAATAAGTAAGAAAAAAAAAATATTTAAAGCGCCCCATCCCTCTGTGTTAGCTGCAGAAGCGCATTCATATGTAAGTTGCGCAAGCATATGTAAACAGTGTTCAAACCACACATATAAAGTTTTCTAGCCAAAGACCTCCTCTGTAACTCTAAACAGGTAACCTGTAAGAATTTTTAAAGTGTTGAGATTTTTAAGTACCGTAGTTTGTCGCTATTCCACAAATGTGTGCAATTTTAAAGCATGACATGTTAGGTATCTATTTACTCTACGTAAAGTTATACAAAAACAGGGTCTCTGCTATATATATATATATATATATATATATATATATATATATATATATATATATAATGTTTGGGAGTTCTAAGTAATTTTCTATTAAAAATACTGAATAAAACAAAAAGTTCTAGAAAAGGCTTGGTGGTTGTAGATGAAAAATGAGCAAAGCACATCCTTCTATAGTTTGTATCTGCCTCAATCCAAAAAACCTAGTGTGATTTCTGACTTTCTCCCCTCTCTGCTATCTGCATTTATCACTTCTAAACATTTATGCTGACACCAGGCGATCCCGGAACCTCACCCCTGTACACTGCAGGTGATTGATAGCCTCAACTGTGCAGGTTTTCCTATGAAACTGTGTAGAGAGGAGTGTGTCTGTTACTTCCACTCAGGTCTCAGATTACACTCTGCTCTCTGCTCTATGCTGTGCAGTGTGTTGACATCAGATACCTGCCTCCTGCTTCATGAAGCTCAGAAATGCTGTATGAAATGTGCACTTTGAATGGCTGTATAGAAGACAGAGATTCAGATATACAGGTACCGCTTATGTAAAAGGATTTATTTTATTTCGGTGTATCACCTGAGGCTAAACACTTCTCCTGGCACAAAAATGTTCATTTCAATATATTCCTCAATAGTCACAAGGGGTATTTGTGAAGCCTTTGCATCAAATACCCTTGCAAATCCAGATATGCTGGCCTGTGCAGAGAGCAGAGCTGTGGGATGGACTCAGCAGGCCCACCCACAACAGGCTGCCTGAAGAGATCTACAGAGGGCAGATACAGGACCAGTGACTCTGCGTAAGGAGAGAGAGTAGCAGTGACCGGTCTTTACCACAGGAAGCTCATGCACGCAGGAAATATTCAAGTAAAAATACGGAATAACATATATCACAGTATTCTATTCTATATTCATGTTGTAAAGCGCTGCACACAAACTGTTGGCGCTATATAAATCCTGTATAATAATAACAATAATAATATACAATTAAGACAATATTTACTTATTGTCTTATGCTTTTTCTGTGATTGGACATCATAATGAGCCAGAAAGCTGGTATTGTTAATAAAACTGAGCCTGTGTGCTGGCAGCAGTGTTGTTCTGCTGTTAAATTAGCACTACTGGCAGAAAAAGCATTAAAGCTTAGTGCATGTCGACTTTTTCAACAAAAACCACTTAATGAAAAAAATCTGACTCAAAAGACAGCTTGCATAGTTTATACAGAAAATGTCACATTGTCTGCATTTCTAAAACCAACATGCATAGTGGCTCTTTCCTGTAAACACAGCCTTTCAACCCAAAATCATGCTACTGTATTTACCCATTTGTTTTCTGTGGTGACAGACCAAAGCAAAAATAAATTAATATTTAAATGTAAATTGTGTTATTACAATTGACCTTTTCCAGGAGGAGAAAACACATCTGGGTAAATGTCATTTTGCTGGCATCCAAGATATTATAAGCATGTTCCTATGTCTTTTTATTATCAAAATAGGGCATAAAAAGTTCATAAAATGCAGAACTGTTTTAAAAACAAGTTATTATTTGGCCTTTAGTAACATAGTAATGGTGCTGCTCTAAAAAAAAAAAAAAAATCTAAATATTAAATAATTCCTTGAAGTGGTAGTAAACCTCAGACATGAAATATGGACAAAGCACATCCTTCTATAAGTGTGTACCTGTCTCTATGTGTGATTTCTCCCTTCTGCCTCATCTCTCTGTTATCTGTATGAGTCACTTCTGACAGCTTTTCCTGACTCTAAGAGATTGGTGACAGGAGAGGAGAGCTCCAACACACAGTCTGTGAGTCTGTGATTGGCAGCCACAGCTGTTCATATTCCCATGCACTGCGAGGAGGGGGATGTATTCCTTCCCTCCAATCATGGCTCAGAGCTCTCCTCACTGAGCTCTGCAGTGTAAGGCTTTGGATCCCCCCTGATTTTTAGAGCTATGAGATGCTGTGTAAAGTGTGTGTTTTGGAAGATTGTAGGGAAGAGATTACTGCAGATAAACAGATACAACTTATGTAGGAGAATATGTTTTGTCTCTGTGTATCAGCTGATGTTAGTAACTTTACTGGGTATATGTAAGGGTTTTCAACCACTTTAAGAACATGTAAAAACCTATTAATGCTTTTGGAATGCACACACAAAAATAGATATAAAAGAGCCATGCTAATGTTTTAAAATCCTTGTTGTTATGTACAGTATAATTTTTAGCAATATATGCACATGGGAGCAGCCATGTTTGCTCATTGCATATGCAGACTCTGCTTCCGACTTTGCTACACAATGGTTCCTCTTTACTACTTCTTGACACATTGCAAGTCTGTGAGTTGACTAGTTCACCAAAACCCTCACCAAGATCTCCGTATGTAGCTCGTATCTTAGATGCAATAAGAAAAAGGCAGATGGACCAAGACAACTTCATATCTAGAGCCATAATGGTTTAAACTGCATTGTTTACTGTCTTTATAACATTTGTGATAAACGTACACATTATGGCTACCCACTTTAACACACTATATGTGGGTGTGCTGCTTTGCCAATCCTTGTGAATGGCTCTCCAATGCACCTTCACAATGCATTTGCATTGCTACCCACAATAGCATAATGCACATGTGTCCTGGACATTGTATTGTGAAAAAATGCATGCTACACCATTTTTTCTTGTACTGAAGTGCATTGCCGTATATTCATTTTGAATAGGCTGACTAATGCAGCACTCTGCAATGCATCTCAAAGCGCAGAAATGTGCATGCTGCGGCATATTGTGTTTCAGTGTGGATAAGTCCTTCATTTGAAAGAGAATTTAAAGTGACACTAAACAATATTCCTGTTCTTCAAAAATAAGCCATATATTTCCATTCATTTCCACTAATTTAATGAAATTGTTTTAGGCTGGGCTCACACTATTGCCAATTGGATGCGTGTCTTCTGGTCCGTTTCAGGTCCAAAATTAGCCAAAAATCCGGGCTGAAATGGTGAGCAGGGATGCACTGGGTCCATGCTGTGAGCAGCTCCGTGCTGCAGTATGGACCCAGCCTTATACTGTGTTTTTATTTCCTTTTTAATGTCCTCCATCCTGATTTTCTAAACTCCCCCCCCCCCCACTTCCACTTGTTTGGGGCGAGCAGCACATGTTAGTTATAAATAGAATTGTGTTGAAAAACCAATACAAATGATAATATATGAATCAAGGAATAGTTCAAATAATGGAAAAAAAAGTCCTCATGTGAAATGACCAGCCCTAATGGGCGATCATTAGTTGCTAAATCACCAGTGCTAATAGTGAAAAATAATAAAAGGTTTGCAGTCAAAGTTATGATGACAGGAGTCCTTCCAATGATATTGACACCATCAAACACCCAAATTAAAATGTGACCACCACCATATAAAGTGCTCGCTTACCAGCTTATATGTCCCTCCTATAGCGGGAGTCCCACAAGCAAAAACACTTGTGGCTTATACCCAGCCATGGCCTTTATCAATCCAGGAGGGGTATGAAGATGGCGATTCCCACTATACGTGAATTCCCAAGGCAAAATTGTCAGCAACGATCTCAGCTCAATCTCGGCTGGAACCCTCCACAGAGCCCGTATGACACAGAATCCACCCTCAGGATATCACACTCATTGAAGTTCCCCAAAATATATAATGCTCGCCATAGTGTAAAAACATATAAAACTTTAATAAAACAAAAAAGACTGTACTTACATCTAGGAAGCAGTAAAAATGCATTCGTAAAATGCAAGCCTGCCGGCTAGTACACAAACGCCCTTCTTTCCGGAATCAGAGAAGCGTGGTGACGTCAGTACATCGCTCCATCTGGCACGTTTCGTCACACACTGACTTACATGTTAGTTGCACTGCTCCATATACACTACAAATCCCATAGTCTGTAGTCCCTAGTCCATCTCAGGAGTGAGCAAGAGAAGGTCGTTATGTTTGTATATACAGTGTGGCAATGGAGAATGAATGTAGCCACCCTCTAACACAGTGGTTCTCAACTCCGGTCCTCAGGACCCACCAACAGACCAGATTTTAAGTATTGCCTTGGGGAGATGCAGACTAGAATACTGCAATCACTGAGCAGCAAATGATATCACCTGTGATGTATTTCAGTTATCCTGCAAACCTGGCCTGTTCGGGGGTCCCGAGGACCGGAGTTGAGAACCACTGCTCTAACAGGACGTCAGATCACAGAAGAAAAAAAAAGAAAAAAATGAAATTGGAGATTTGGAGAAGGTTGAGAGCAATAGAAGATACTTTTTTGAGCTAAGATTACATCATTGAATAACATTTTCTGTTTAAAACTAGAATTTAGTGTCACATCAATGACCTGTAGGCTTTAGAGTAAACCTGTTAGCCATTTTAAACTCTTAAAATGCATCAAGGTAAAAAAACCTTCTTAACGTGTTTCACGGACTAAGCGGACATGTAGTCCGTGAAACGCGTTAACCTGCATGCCTATTGGTATTGTTCTATGTCTGCCATGCATTTGATTGTAATAAGTTGGACTAATGGACTTAAGGGTGGAGAAAAAAAAAGAATATAAAAAAATCAACCCATACTTACGAAGTATCTGTGATTTTAGTTTGCAATAGCAAATGCTGAAGGCAGGCTGAGGGAATGTAATCTCACATGGTTGCTGAGGAGGTACAAGATTGTGGCAAGGCAACAGAGCAGCTACAGATGGGAACATGGTCGGGAGTGTGAGCATCGCCAGACTATCCATAAAAAGTGTCACATGAATGATCTGTGAAAAAAATATTGATATATGCAGTGTATATAAATGATATAGTGTCATGTGAGAAAAGTAGTTATGGATAGCTGGTGCCTATAATACATTGGTGCTAGTGTAGAGCAGTGTTTCTCAACCTTTTACGGTGAAGTACCCCTGCAGGTCTAAAAAAAAATTCTAAGTACCCCTGTCTCGAGAACGTTATTGTTTGGGTGTCACGGTTTCTGTGGTCCGTATGTGTTCGTGATAATTTCTGTGTGTGTGTGATGGTTTTTGTTGGTGTGCAATATCACGGTATGTGTGCATGCTGCAATGACAGATACACACACACACACACACACACAATCACAAATGAACACAATGACACCCACACATAATACAAAATTAGCAGACCGGTAGACACATGCGCACACACATGAAGCCTACCAGTGCAGTGCCCACCAAATGCAGCCTCATCAGTGCAGTGCCCACCAAATGCAGCCTCATCAGTGCAGTGCCCACCAAATGCAGCCTCATCAGTGCAATGCCCACCATATGCAGCCTCATCAGTGCAGTGCCCACCATATGCAGCTTCATCAATGCAATGCCCACCATATGCAGCCTCATCAGTGCAGTGCCCACCATATGCAGCCTCACCAGTGCAGTGCCCACCAAATGCAGCCTCATCAGTGCAGTGCCCACCTTATGCAGCCTCATCAATGCAGTGCCCACCAAATGCAGCCTCATCAATGCAGTGCCCACCAAATGCAGCCTCATCAGTGCAGCGCCCATCCCCACCAAATGCACCCTTATCAGTGCAGTGCCCACCAAATGCACCCTTATCAGTGCAATGCCCACCAAATGCAGTACAGTCACCCTCCACTAAGTATAGACCCCCATCAGTATAAACCACCCCTCCTCCATCA
>BLSH010201087.1:1895109-1916365 GCA_018402905.1 Glandirana rugosa
CTCTCCTTACTCTCCAATTTTATGATGATCCAAGTTCCTGGGTGGATGTTTCTTCCCAAGAGTATTCTCCTATGGTAATTTCCTTTCCCCGGTACGTCCCAAGTTCTGTGGACTAAACTTCCTATTGTATAGGTATGTCCTTCCTATTGATGAAGGCAGGTACAAACTTTCTCCATGTGACCTTACGCTTCACCTGGCGGAACCGGAAGTGTCTGGATGTGACCGGAAGTGACGTGTTATGCAATCTGGTGTCATTTGACACGTTTCGTCCAATAGACTTCTTCTGAGGAAGGACATACCTATACAATAGGAAGTTTAGTGTCCTGGATAAGAGTGTGACTGACTTTTTAGCTTTTTAGCTCCGTTTGCTGTGTATTTTACTATTGGAAACGTTCGCTTCGATTAATATTTTTATAAATAAACCTCATTTTAAACTGAATCACACTATGGAGTTGTTTCCATTCCTTCCTTGAATCGGATATCCCATACATCTTGGTGCACCCACCATCCAGCCAACCTTGAAACCCACATAGGAAGAGGAGGCGACCATTCGCCCACAGAACTTGGGACGTACCGGGGAAAGGAAATTACCATAGGAGAATACTCTTGGGAAGAAACATCCACCCAGGAACTTGGATCATCATAAAATTGGAGAGTAAGGAGAGACCAACCACCATCCCGAGGATCCCACACACACCTGCCTGAGACAGGCGCCTCTGCGCTTTACCCCTGTGCGGGGTGGCGCTGTCCGGTAAGCAGGGTGGAAGGTGGGGAGCACGCGTGTCTCACAAAGGATATACTTATTTGGACTGCACATTATGGACACTCTAATTGCATTGATAAGATCTTAATATTGGTTAATATTGTTGACAGGCTTAAGGAAAACAGTATAGAGTACCAATTTAGCAACAACAGATATACTGTCTAAAGATTTTGCATACAGGTCTCATTTCTTGAAGCTTAAGTTTATCATACAGAACTGTCATCGTTGCAAATATGGAATAAGATGCATTTTATATGTTTAGGGGAAAAATGCAGTTTTGATTCTAGTGATACCAGCACATGCCTCAGTGATACTAGCACATCAATAATTTCAACATTTCAGGCGGATATACCTCATGTCACAGACTCCTAAGCACTATTATATATCACCCCACTTAAGCACTTTATAAGTTATATAAACACTGAGATTACCACATCACAAAACGATACTAGCACATTATCACGTTTTATTAATTATTTTTATCATTTTATGGAATTGGATATGGTTGTTTTTAGTTTTTATCTTTTAAGCCGTACCCACTTACAGCACTATATCTAACAAATACTCACATTACTGCAAATATTTAACGATACTAGCACATGAACATTTTATAAGTCATTAAATATTGGATATCATCACTTCTGATTTTATTCATTTTATTATACTTACACCTAGCACCGTACATGAGAGAGACATTCACTCAGTAATTAGAAATTTATCTTACATCACTCTACCAGGGGAGAGCCAACCCAGACCCTTCATTACAAACTTTACTCCCCCACCAGGGAGTACCCACTGGAGGCAGCATACCCAGACAAAAGTCCAAAAGGATCCTAAGCGCCTTTTTTTTCACTCTAGGATGTTATAAGTGTCCAGAAACAGTCTGGGGGTGTCCCTTGGTGGATTAAGGGCCCAGGGGGTCACCAGCAGGGTAGATGGATGGTTGATGGAGCCTGTAAGCTCCGTGATCGGCGCCGTCAGGTCCGGAACCTGTAGGCCGCAAAAGCCGCCGCCTAAATTTTCGGCCGGCGTGGGCGACTATTCTCGATCCGCACAATAAAGGGTGCGGATCATAGCTGAAGGGATGGGGAGGTGGGCTGGGGTGGTTAGAGTGCTCACCCGTTTTCCCTGTGTCCGGATGCCGCTGGATTGATCCGGCCGGGTCGGAGCGCGCCCGTCCACGATCGCTCCTCTGTAGTGTATGTGCGGGGCTTTGATCCAATCTCACAGGGTGTGCCAAGTGCTGGGGTGCTCCTGTACAGCTTATCCCTAGGTGCTGATAGTGTGGGACTCCCCAGAAAAGCTATGTTGTGTCCTCAATGTGCAGGAGCTCTCTGCTTAAGCATCCATCTCGGATCCAGGCCAGACCACGCCCCCCTTTTTTCTTTTTTTATAGCACCATCAACACATCCTCTACTCTAGCACCAATTTATTATAGGAACCTGCTATCCATAACTACTTTTCTCACATGACACTATGTCATTTATATACACAATATATGTATATAAAGTATTTCACAAAAGTGAGTACACCCCTCACATTTTTGTAAATATTTTATTCTATCTTTTCATGTGACAACACTGAAGAAATTACACTTTGCTACAATGTAAAGTAGTGAGTGTACAGCTTGTATAACAGTGTAAATTTGCTGTCCCCTCAAAATAACTCAACACACAGCCATTAATGTCTAAATCGCTGGCAACAAAAGGGAGTACACCCCTAAGTGAAAATGTCCAAATTGGGCCCAATTAGCCACTTTCCCTCCCCGGTGTCATGTGACTCGTTAGTGTTACTAAGTCTCAAGTGTGAATGGGGAGCAGGTGTGTTAAATTTGGTGTTATCGCTCTCACTCTCTCATACTGGTCACTGGAAGTTCAACATGGCACCTAATGGCAAAGAACTCTATTAGAATCTGAAAAAAATTGTTGCTCTACATAAAGATGGACTAGGCTATAAGAAGATCACCAAGACACTGAAACTGAGCTGCAGCGTGGTGGCCAAGACCATACAGCGGTTTAACAGGACAGCTTCTACTCAGAACAGGCCTCGCGATGGTCGACCAAAGAAGTTGAGTGCACATGCTCAGCGTAATATCCAGAGGTTGTCTTTGGCAAATAGACGTATGAGTGCTGCCAGCATTGCTGCAGAGGTTGAAGGGGTGGGGGGGTGAGCCTGTCAGGGCTCAGACCATATGCTGCACACTGCATCAAATTAGTCTACATGGCTGTCATCCCAGAAGGAAGCCTCTTCTAAAGATGATGCACAAGAAAGCCCACAGTTTGCTGAAGACAAGCAGACTAAGGACATGGATTATTGGAACCATGTCCTGTGGTCTGATGAGACCAAGATAAATTTATTTGGTTCAGATGGTTGCAAGTGTGTGTCGCGACAACCAGGTGAGGAGTACAAAGACAAGTGTGTCTTGCCTACAGTCAAGCATGGTGGTGGGATACTGAAGCAGAGCATGATCCCCTCCCTTCGGAGACTGGGCCAGAGGGCAGTATTCCAGCATGATAACGACCCCAAGCACACCTCCAAGATGACCACTGCCTTGCTAAAGAAGCTGAGGGTAAAGGTGATGCACTGGCCAAGAGTGTCTCCAGACCTAAAACCTATTGAGCATCTGTGGGGTATCCTCAAACGGAAGGTGGAGTAGCACGAGGTCTCTAACATCCACCAGCTCAGTGATGTTGTCATGGAGGAGTGGAAGAGGACTCCAGTGGCAACCTGTGAAGCTCTGCTGAACTCCATGCCCAAGAGGGTTAAGGCAGTGCTGCAAAATATTGGTGGCCACACAAAATATTGACACTTTGGGCCTAATTTGGACATTTTCACTTGGGGTGTACTCACTTTTGTTGCCAGTGGTTTAGACATTAATGGCTGTGTGTTGAGTTATTTTGAGGGGACAGCAAATTTACACTGTTATACAAGCTGTACACTCACTTTACATTGTAGCAAAGTGTAATTTCTTCAGTGTTGTCACATGAAAAGATATAATAAAATATTTACAAAAATGTGAGGGGTATACTCACTTTTGTGAGATACTGTATATATTATATATTTTTTTCACAGATCATTTATGTGACACTTTATGGATAGTCTGGCGATGCTCACACTCCCGACCATGTTCCCATCTGTAGCTGCTCTGTTACCTTGCCACAATCTTGTACAGCCTCAGCTCCCATGTGAGATTACATACCCCCGGCCTGCCTTCATCACTTCCTATTGCAAACTACAGTCACAGATAGCTTGTAAGTATGCATTGATTTTTTGATACTCCTTATTTTTCTCCCCCCTTAAAGCGGTTGTATCCCTAGAAAAAAAAAAACTCCTGCAAGGCAAAGGCATAATGAGCTAGTATGCCCCACATACTAGCTCATTATGAAATACCTCAGAATGAAGCTCCCCGAGGACAGAGCTGCCATGTTCCCTCCGTGGATCCTTCTGGGTATGTGGCGCCAGCGCTGTGAGTGGCTGGAGCCAAGAGATGTTACTCCCGCGAATGCGCGGGAGCCCGTCTTTACGGCGGACTTTCAGAAGAGTCCGGCGCTATGCGCTGGGCCTTCACCGGGACATTATTGCACATGATGACGTCAGTGGGGCTTGCAGTGAGAATATTTCCTAAACCGAACAGGCTTATTATAGGCTTACCTGTGGGTAAAAATTTCATTTTAGGGGATACAACCACTTTAAGTCCATTAGTCCCACTTATTGTCCACTATTTTACTATCTAGATACTTTGTACGCAGTGCTCCTGATGATTGGTGGAGACCACAAAATGCGTCGAGCCATTTACATTCTATCATGCATTTACAATACAGCAAAACATTGAACTTTGGACTTTTTAGGTTTTTATGGTACTGTTTTATGCAGATATGTACTCATACTACAAAAATATAATCATGCATTTTACTCTGTCCCTCACCTTGTCTATTGTGCCCTGCCATATGTATGTATATATATGAACTTGTGGTTTTATTATGTATTTATTTATGATCCTGTGACTTATTGTTTGATGCCCTGTGCAATAAAATAAATGTAATACTCATTTACTATGTCCATTTGCTTCCAGGATGCATGCTTCATTTAAAGTCCCAAACCCCTTTCCCCCCGTTATTTTAGTTATAAAAAAATGAAGGTTTAATACCACTTTAAAGTTCTGCCTTAGAGCAAGTAACACAAGATATAGTACCTACTATTTTATTTTTTATTATTATTGTTATCATTATTATTATACAAGATTTATATCATGCCAACAGTTTGTGCAGCACTTTACATGCTGAGGGCAAACATTTCAGTTACAATACAATTCAATACAAGAGCAATCAGAGGGCCCTGCTTACAATCTAAGAGGGAGTATCAAGTGATACAAAAGGTAATAACTGTTTGGAATGCTTCTACTTTGTGTTTCTCTGGTTTACAATCAATTTGCTGCAAAGGTTCTTACAACAGGGGACAGTGGTGTCACTAGGGTTGTTGTCACCTGGCATAGTAAAACATTTTGTCACCCCCCCCCCCAAAATTATTTTTTCACTGTATAAAATGGCAATAGTAGTGCCCGTTAACAACTATCAAGCAACTAGCAAGTTTGAATAGCAATATTATATGAAAATACTAAACTTTAAAGTGGAACTGACATTCCTTCTGCAATAAAATGCCCCTACCTGCCTGCTCGCTGTCTTCTCAATCTCTGTAAGCTGACCTGAAGACCGGTCTCTAAGTGCCTGGATAATA
Organism: Glandirana rugosa; assembly: GCA_018402905.1. NCBI lineage: Eukaryota > Metazoa > Chordata > Amphibia > Anura > Ranidae > Glandirana > Glandirana rugosa. The sequence goes on from BLSH010201087.1 coordinate 1,900,607, forward strand.
GCCCCTGCGCATGTGCAAGAGTGACATCATCCCCCATTGGTCGAAGAGGCCCAAATACTGGGAAGAAGAGTATTTACCCTTTGGTCCCACTAAGTAAGGGCTCTTTTAAAACAGGTAGCTGAGCTGTGGTTTTACCACCCCCCATTGCTGCCAACCCAAACTGTAACATAATAGCTGGACAGAGCTGTATACATGCTGAGACTGGGACGCTTCACTTTGCAGCTATGGCATTTTTAACCTCTTTACGACCACACTTTAACTGAATGACAGCTACAGCGTGGTTGCACATTTCTGGGAGGGCGTCTATTGGAGTCCTCCCATGATTGTGCTTCCCACATTCTCCCTGTGGCACACATCAGCGGGGATCTGTGATCACTGTATCTTTCGGTAAAGAGTGAATTGCAGCGTCAGCTCACAGTGTAAACAGGATTTGCTGGTTATTGGCATTCCTCTCCTCACACTGACAAGGATGAAAGGCCCTTCCTTTAGAAGAGATTAACTCTTGGGGAATCAAAAATTAAATTTTTATTGCAGAGGATACTGAAACCTCAACTTGTATCATAGTGTAGACTTCTTCACCCAAGGAGGAAATTACATTTTTGGATGTATTCCATACACCAACAATGTACAGACACGTCAGGATTGCCATGTTGCATTGAATTTTACAGAAAATTACAGCGCTGCAGCTTGAAAGGTAATTTTCAATAACATTAAATTACAATATGATTTGTGTAGCAGCTGTATATACTATAGAAATGTTTTTTTTATTTTCTGTATTTATTTTCACGAAAAACGGTCTTACACTTCAAAAAAACATATTTGATTCCTTTGTTTTTGTCCCATTTGGAGCATGACTTAAACAGGTCATTCCTGATAACTTTTGGTGGTTTTGGATAAGTTTTGGTGTTCCAAATGACTGTCATTGGTAAAAAAAAAAAATACCTGTGGTTGCTAAGTCAGCAAATCCATACAGGGGACATCTATAATTATAAGTGCACTGATCATCAATGTTCTGATTATCAGTAAAGTCCCAACAGTGCCTAGCAGTACTGCCAATCAGTGCCCACTCATGCTGCCTGTCTGCTTGTCAGTGCCTATCAGTGATACCTATCAGTGCTGCTTATCAGTGCCCATCAGTGGCACCTATCAGTGCCACATATTAGTGAAGCCTGATCAGTGCCTCCTTATCGGTGCCTCCTCATCTGTGCCCATCAGTGCCACCTTATCCGTGCCCATCACGGCCTCCTCATCAGTGCCCATCAGTGCAGCCTATCAGTGCCACATATCAGTGCCTCTTCATCAGTGCCTCCTCATCAGTGCCCATCGGTGCCACCTCATCAGTGCCCATTAGTGCCACCTTAATAGTGCCACTTCGTCAGCACCCATCAGCACCATCTCATCAGTGCCTCCTCATAAGTGCCACCTCATCAATGCCGCTCAGTGCCAACCAGCGCAGCCTATCAGTGCCTTCTCATCAGTGGCCATCAGTGCCTCCTCCTCATCAGTGCAGCTCAGTGCCCACCAGTGCAGCCTATCAGTGCTGGTCAGTGCCCACCAGTGCAGCCTATCAGTGCCTCCTCATCAGTGCCTCCTCATCATCAGTGTGGCTCAATGCCCACTAGCACAGCCTATCAGTGCCCATCAGTGCTGCTCAGTTCCCACCAGTGCTGCCTATCAGTGCCCATCAGTGTTGCTCAGTGCCCACTAGTGCAGCCTATCAGTGCCCATCAGTGCTGTTCAGTGCCCACTAGTGCAGCCTATCAGCGCCCATCAGTGCCCACCAGTGCAGCTCACCTTGAACTAGAACTAGATGAAGGTGTGCTTCCCTATGCACCAAAAAGCCACTTAACTAAAACTTAACCTTTATTGTAAATCATAAAAGGTATGTAAACAATCATAACAGGTATACCTATAGGATGAGGCCAATGTCATTATATATGAATCAACCTTCTATCTCAATGTGGTAATATTAACATCTACCAATTTTAAATGGTGAAACTTATCTTGATATATACACATAGACAATATAAGTGTTATAATCTCCTCCTACATTCAATATAAAGGTTCCAGGCTGTGTAGATTGAAGGTCTGCTCACCAACACCAACTGGTATCAAGAGATGGGGGTATATCTGTCTCTCCATCCATCTATTGGCCACATATAAAAATGAGATGAACAGAAAAAGAGAATGCATACTAGTAAATACTCTCTCTTTAAAAGTATCGATCTCTCAGATATGTAATATGGGTGCACATACATTAAGCTTTTAAGTTAACTTGCTAGCTAGCTATTTTAAAATGTAAACGTAAAAGGCCTTCCCAAGAGCAGGTATCACAAGTTGTCTTCTATTATCTTTGTTGGAAATACAAAATCAAAGTTGCTTTGTACTGTGTACTGTATGCATTATACTTATCTATGCAGCAGGTGGCGCTGTTGTATTATAGTGTTATAATGTGTATTCTATGATATGACAGGATGTACCATTTATCTAAGTTCAGTGCACTTGTTTGCGTTTTGTTCCTGTTTCCTGTCTCCATGATGTAAAGACATTTTCTGATATTTCTCCATAAAAGCAAAGCTATTGCTGCAAACAAGAAGCATCCAGTGCATTATTTAATACCCTTCTAACAGGTCATGTGTCCCAGCGCACCCAGCAGGCACCCAGCAGCACCCGGAGTCACTGGAAAGAATACTCAGTGAGTACAGTGAGTTAGTGAATATTGTATACAAGCTATTGAAAGATGGCAAGTGGTTCAGATGTGAAGTTTGCAATAGAAAAGCTGAACAATGCCAATTATCAGCTGTGGAAATTTAAACTAAAAATATTTCTCAGCAAGGATGACTTGTGGAAAATGCTGAATACAGACAGACCCACACATGGAGAGACAGAGGCATGAGACAGGAAGGATAGGCAGACAAATGCAACTATAAGCTTGCTCGTGGAAGATGATCAACTTATCCACATAAGAAGAGAGAAAATAGCCAAAGGTATGTGGACTTCATTACAAAAGCATTCAAACCTCAACAGTAAGCTGTTTTTGCTACAAAAACAATATAAGATGAGACTAGAAGGAGTCCAGCAAATGTGTCACCACGTGAAAGCTATTCTAGAGATCATAAAGCAGCTACGCATCAGAGAGGACATCAAAGATAGACATGTCTAAAATAATTTTCATTTTTGAAGACAACCAAGAATCAGGGACATGCAGTCAGGGGAGGCAGGTGAGGCAGAGCCATGAACATTAAGAGACACCAAATTTGGTAGGTATGTAGCTGAAGTCCTACCCCACCACTGGTAAAAATTTGGGGCCTCTATCATCTATGGTTCCGGAGATACAGGGCTCATTGCATAGCCTGTCAGAAGCTACATACAGAGCGGCCAGTTTATATACAAGCTGACACGCTCTATTTGCAGCAGACTGAGAGGGTGAGCTATCAGTGCCTCTCCTCACTTCTTGTCAGAGGCACCAAGCTCAATGCACAGCTTGGAGCCTTATCCTCACACAGTTAAGAGGGGGAATTAGAATCTGCTGTTGAAAAGGTACAAGCTAAATCATATAGCATTATGGTATATGTTATAAGATAATAATTATTATTCATTTACTGTGAAATTACTGGTTTGCAGTTATAACTTCAAGCTTCAGTACTTTGTCCGGTAAGCCATCTGCTTGAGTACAGTTTTTGAAAATATAGCAAATTACCTTCAAAATAATGTATAATAATTATTTGTATATTACTTACTTATGGTAATTAACCCCTTGCCACCCAGGCCAATTCTGACACTTCTCTCCTTCATGTAAAAATCTTCAAAAATACAGGGCTCATTGCACAGCCTGTCAGAAGCTACATACAGAGCGGCCAGTTTATATACAAGCTGACACACTCTATTTGCAGCAGACTGAGAGGATGAGCTATCAGTGCCTCTCCTCACTTCTTGTCAGAGGCACCAAGCTCAATGCACAGCTTGGAGCCTTATCCAATGGTAAAGTACCATTGGCCCAAGCTGTCCAATAAAAATGCTGGAGTGGAGGCACGCTTCACTGCAATGTCATAGAAGGGGGCATGTGTCTAAAAGATAAATACTCCCTTCCAGCCCAGCCCTCTTAACTACAAGGAAAAACATGGGTTTATGTGTATAAGATTTACCCACAATCCCGTGTTTTTAACACACAGTTAAGAGGAGGAATTAGAATCTGCTGCTGAAAAGGTACAAGCTAAATCATATAGTATTATGGTATATGTTATAAGATAATAATTATGATTCGTTTACTGTGAAATTACTGGTTTGAAGTTATAGCTTCAAACTTCAGTACTTTTTCCGGTAAGCCATCTGCTTGAGTACAGTTTTTGAAAATATAGTAAATTACCTTCAAAATAATGTATAAATATTTGTATTTTACTTACTTATGGTAATTAACCCCTTGCCACTCAGGCCAATTCTGACACTTCACTCCTACATGTAAAAATCATCAATTTTTGCCAGAAAATTATTCAGAACCCCCAAACATTATATATATTGTTTTAGCAGACACCCTAGGGAATAAAATGGAGGTAATTGCAACTTTTTATGTTACCCAGTATTTGCACAGCAATTTTTCAAACACATTTTTTTTGGAAAGAAAATGTTTCATGAATTAAAAAAAAACAGTAAAGTTAGCCCAATTTTTTTTGTATAATGTGAAAGATGATGCTATGCCAAGTAAATAGATACCTAACATGTCACAATTTAAAATTGCGCACACTTGTGGAATGGCGCCAAACTTCAGTACTTAAGTCTCTCCATAGATAACACTTTAACATTTTTTAGAGGTTACATGTTTCGAGTTACAGAGGAGGTCTAGTGCTAGAATTATTGCTCTCGCTGTAAGGTTTGCAGCATATGTTACCTGTGTGTATCTGGCTCTGATGCTAGCCAGTGCCTCACCAGCCACTGACCTCACCACATGTCCCTGCCAAGGGTGTATAAAGCTTACGCAATCAGAAAGGGTCAATCCTAGGACCAAACACATTGACGTCAAGTATCACCTACTGAGGGACAATCAAGAGCAAGGTGTTATTGACATTCAATACTGCCGTCAGAGGAGATGACTGCTGATGCACTCACCAAGCCTTTGTTGGAGGAACTTTATAGTTATTTCCAGAAGAATCTGAATGTAATTTGACAAAGCACATTCTGTTGAGAAGGGGGTGTTGGAAATACAACATCAAAGTTGCTTTGCACTGTGAACTATATATACTGTATGCATTATACTTACCTATGCAGCAGGTGGCGCTATAGTATTATAGTGTTATAATGTGTATGATATGACAGGATGTACCATCTATCTAAGTTCAGTGCACATGTCTGTGTTCCTGTTTCTTGTCTCCATGATGTAAAGACATGTTCTGATATTTCTACATAAAAGCAAAGCTATTGCTGCAAACAAGAAGCTTCAGCGCATAATTTCAATACCATGCTAACAACCTTTACCTGTACATTGGTGAAAATTGTGTAGTGGTCCTTACTGTTCAGCTGCAGCAGTAATTACTTTTGATAATCCCTCAAATCCTCAAGAGAATGTTGATGGGCGAGACAATCATTGAAAGTGCAATATGTTGGGTAATTTCACATTTCTTTGAAGTCTAGTGATTCCCTGTTGGCTGGTCTTTGACAAAGGTCAGGCTAAAAAAGTTCTGGCATTCAAAAAACAAAGAAAAGAAAAAAAAAGTATTTTCTTTGCTTTTTTGGTTAAAACTAGTAACTGCAATATAGTCTAAACCACATTTATACACTTAAAAAATGTTTGACATTTGACTATTTTTGTTCCAGCCAGTAATACAACTGTGAACCTATTCACTGAAAATAAATGACTTGTGGAGAATTCTTGTATATTTTCTTCAGAAATTAAAGCTGGGAATAAAACACCTAAAATGTTTCATCTCTCCCAGTTTATATCTCTCAGTGTAGTTGATTAAAGGCTAAGTTTGCTTTCGGGAAAATAATAATAAATGCACATATTTTTGCATTAAAAAATGTGCATTTTTTTTTCCCCCAAAGAGTCTTCAAAGCATTGCACCCACGATCAGTGAATCGAGGCAAGAGGGGGTTCTTGCAGCTTGTTACAGGTTACACTCTAAACATGGGTGTAACGTGTAACATGCCCCAAAGGTGAGCTTAGCCTTTAACCATTTGCCATCCACGCTATAGCCAAATGACGGATACAGTGTGGACGGCCAGTTCTGGGAGGCCATCATATGACGGCCTCCTATGATCGCACCCACTGTGGTGCACAGGTGGCACGCTCTGTGATCACAGTGTCCTCCGGACCCTTCTGATCACAGATTGAGGTAAAGAGCCAATCAGCGGCTCTTTGCCACATGACTAGCTGTGTCCAGTCACAGCTGATCACAATGTAAACAGGAGCAGGTTATCTGCTTTTCTTTCCTTATGCTGACAGTGTGAGGAAGGGAGAAGAGAGCTGATAAATGGCTTCTCTAAAAGGGGCATGTACACCGATTATCAGTGTCCTGATTATTAGTGCAGTCCCAACAGTACCCACCAGTGCTGCCAATCAGTGCCCACCAGTGTTGCCAATCAGTGCCTCCTCATCAGTGTCACCTATCTGTGCTGCTTACCAGTACTGCCTATCAGTGTCCCTCAGTGCCAAATATCAGGGCCCATCAGTAACCATCAGTGCCACTTATCAGTGCAGCCTCATCAGTGCCCACCAATGCTGCCTCCTGAGTGCCCATCAGTGCAGCCTATCAGTGCCTATCAATGGCCATCAATACCACCGCATCAGTGCAGCCTCATCAGCACACATCAGTGAAGGAGAAAAATTACCTGTTTGCAAAATTTTTTTTTTAATTTGTGGTCTTTTTTCGTTTATTTAGTAAAAAATAAAAAACCCAGTGGTGATTAAATATCACCAAAAGAAAGCTCTATTTGTGTGAAAAAAGTGATAACATTTTTGTTTGGGTACAGCGTTGCATGACCACACAATTGTCATTCAAAGTGTGACAGTGTTGAAAGCTGAAAATTGGCCTGGGCAGGAAGGGGGTAAAAGTGGCCTGTGGGCTCCATTATGTGGGTAGAACCACAAGGAAGTTAAAAAACAGACTGAGGGAGCACATTAATAAAATAAAGAAAGGGTTCAAACAACATAGTTTATCCAACCACTTCCGTATATATCACAGAAGAGACCCCAGTTTATTAAGCTTCTGTAGTATTGATCGTATTGAGCCTAACTGGAGGGGGGGTGATCTTAGGAGAGCAGTTTCCCAGAATGAAACATATCGGATACATCATTTAGGGACATTGGCCCCCCTAGGGCTAAATATCGAACTAGACCTTAACTGTTTCCTTCCCAACTGGTAATTTTTAATATTATTCCTGCTACACATTTTAAAATAAATACATTTTTACATTAATAATTATTAATAATTAATAATTTCTATAATTTTAATAATTTCCTTTATCCATACAATTCATTTTCTACTCCTACTATTAAATTTTATAATTTTATATATTTTTTTGTATTTATATAAAAAAAACATTTTTTATATTTTTTTATATATTAAAATATAATTTTAATAATTTCCTTTATCCATACAATTAATTTTCTACTCCTACTATTAAATTTTATAATTTTATATATTTTTTTGTATTTATATAAAATGTTTTATATTTTTTTATATATTTTTCCATTTTTACTTATTGTTTATATTTATATATTTATACATTTCTTCTTCCACTATTAAATTTTAATTTTTGTTTTAATTAATTTTCATTTTGTTATATGAAATTACTATTTTGCAATGACCGTATGCACAGTTATTATAATTTGTTAAACCGGAGATGACCTCCTGGCAACATCTTTTTTCTGCTGACAGGGGACACTTTGATGGTTCCGCCTCCCTGTTAGTGTGGAGGTTTTTTGGCTATAGTATAGTTCTATCTGGGAGGGGCTGCCTTCCCTGTGTATACAAATCAACATTGGAAACCCGGAAATGATGTCCGTTGATGACGCCTATGGGTAGGCTAAGCGCGTTGACGTAATTTCCGGTATCTGGTTTCCGTGGACGTCACTTCCGGTTCTTTTGGAACGCACGCAATCTGACGGCATTCGTGTCATTTTGCTGTTACTATAGGCTAATGTTTTATCAGCAATCTTGGGAGTATTTTGATTTTCTTGCGCAAATAAACCTCTAGTTTACAGTACTTCACTATTGTGGTCCCCCCTCTTCTCTTATCGTTATATCCTTGTGGAGCACCTTGTGGATTTTGGTCATTCCGAACGTGCATACCCTGGGCCAGTTGTCTGAGACGAATCTGACCGTAACCAAGCCTGACCAGACCCCCAGATTGAAAAGCTGGTGGTCATGGTCTTGTGGTGAGTAGGGACGCCTAGGGGGTGACACCCCACATGTTTTTGAAGCACTTTGGCACCTTGAAGATAGCAAGCACCTTTAAGCACCTTTGCACTTTTCACATATTTGGACTATATTAATAATTTTTTTGCACCTTTCAGTATTTATGCACTTTAATATTTGAAGTTTATTCAAGCTCTGTATATTCGTTTATGTACTATTATGTGATGAATTTTTTCACTTTATATATAGCTGTTTTCACGAACCTTGGACTGTATTAAGACTGCACTGTTTGTATTTATGTACTTGCGCTGTATATTTGTTCTTATTCATTTTTAGGTGATAATTTCACTTTGTATATAGCTGCTGCATGTTTATAAGATTATTTTTTTCTCTCCACAAGCTTGAATTTGTTTTTATATTTTGGTAACTTTCACAAGAGGTTATTATTTGCAGCTATGGAGGTTTTTTTCTTTTATGGACCAAAGAGCAATTAATGCTGAAGATTTTTTTTCACACAGTAATAATATGTCAGATTTGAGCCAAGATTTTAGAGTTTTAAAAAATGCTCTGGATAAACAAGTCAGGACTTGATGGGATGTGCTTACTCTTAATAAATATATCAAAGATGGTATCACCCCTAGACGTCTCAGGTGGGAGGTAGCTCCCAATGACGGCCTTGAGGGCAAAGAACTAGAGGAAGAATGGTTTGCATTTTTCAATTGTGTTGAAAAGAAGTTGTTAGAACTGCTTAAAAGGAGAAAAGAACAAAAACTCAAGATCTTAGAAACCACCATAAATGCAGTCAGAGCCAAAATAGCACCTGTGCAGGACACGGTTAAGTATAAAGATGAAATGAAAGATCTACAGACTTTTGTGGATAAAATAGATAAGGATACTCAAAATAAAAAATATAATAGAGATATAAGTGACTATAAAAAAACATCTAGTATATAAGTGGCAGGAGGATAAGGGGGGTGAACAGGGTGGGGTATCATGAGCCTCTACGGAGGAAAGAGAGGTTCCCCCACCCCAGACACCTCGTGAAGCCCAGCCACCTTTAGTGAAGAAACCAAAAAACAATTCTGTATATCAGTATCAGGTGCCTACATTTAACAGGTTCGAGCCACTGTACCAACAAACACCCCAGAGGGAAGAATACCCCCAGGAGAGACAAGTAACAAACGGATGATGGAGGGGTAACCCTAATTATAGCCACTATAGGGGTGGCCCTCCCAGAAGGGGTCAAGGTACCTACTATAATCAGAACCCCAGAAGGGATTTTCAAACAGGGGGTTTTGGCCCCCCTCCGCTCTGGAGGGGTGGAAACAATCATCCCCCCAGAGGGAGAGGCAGAGTTTACCCCCAACAGGAGAGAATGGGGGAAGAATGGATACCATGGGAGGCCAGGAGCCACCCCCAATATACCAGAGAAGATCCCCAAAAAAGGAGCAAGGGGATGCGGGGGGAGGAGGAAAACGCAAAAGAACCAATTAAGACAAGGGATTTTCAATCTCAGTGATGCAGTTTTCTCTGATGAGGAATATAAAGTGTTGGAACTGGGACTGAAATATGCCTTAGACAAAAATCTTAATAAGTTTAATACTTATATTGATCTTCAAAAATGTATCCGTAAGATCAATATAAAAAAATGTTTTAGAAAAAATCAAGCCCCTAGAAAATCGTCAGTCTCAAATTTTCAACATACCAATCTCAGAAATCGGTCAATTTTTAACCCGAAAAATAGTAATAATCAATTTATAGATGTATTTAAGGCCGTGGTAGAACATGATCTAGAGGAATTACAACTAAAACCAGTAAGGAAAAAGAAAGATAGAAAAAGGTCTTATTGAGCTAGAAGAGAAAAAGGACATAGTGATCCGAGCAGCTGATAAAGGTGGAGGATTGGTTATCCTCAATAAGGCTGATTATTTGATTGAACTCAATAGGCTGGTTCATGATAAAAACACATATGAAGAATTAAAAGGGAACCCTACAAAAAAATATAAGAATAAACTAAAGAAACGTATTAATGAAGCACTTGACTGTGGAATATTGAAGAAAAAAGAGGCCAGGTATTTGATACCAGATGCACCTAGGGTGCCAGTAATTTATCAATTACCCAAAGTCCATAAAAGCCTTCAAAATCCTCCAGGGAGACCAATAGTGAGTGGGGTGGACTCATTGTTCTCCCGAATAGGAGAATATCTGGATTGTTTCTTACAACCTTTGGCTCAGAAATGTCCAGCGTATCTTAAAGATAGTAAAGATCTGATAGGCCTACTACAACAAATAGACATTGGGGAGGAACACGTTATAGCTAGCATAGATGTAGAATCTCTATATACTAACATCCAACAACAGCATGCACTGGAGGCAGTGACATGGGCTTTAGAAACTACAGAGATCAAATCGTAACAGCGAGAGTTCTTGCTGGAAGCACTAGAATTGGCCATGAGCCATAACTTCTTCTGGCATGAGAAAAAGTTCTTTAGACAGAAGAAGGGGGTGGCAATGGGGCCAAATACACCCCTTCGGTTGCTAACTTGTTCATGAGCCATTGGTAGAATGAGGCGATTTTTGGAAAAAACATCCCTAACCTTAAATTCTACAAAAGATATATAGACGATATAGTCTTAATATGGACAGGAACACAGGAGACCTTCGAAAAGTTTCTTATGGATATATCAAAAAATTGTTTTGGTATTTCTTTTTCAGCCACTTCAGCCACCGATTCTGTCGATTTCTTGGACCTGGTCATTTTTAACCACTTCCTTACTGGGCACTTAAACCCCCCTCCTGCCCGGACCAATTTTCAGTTTTCAGCACTGTCACTCTTTGAATGACAATTGCGCGGTCGTGCGATTTTGTACCCAAACAAACTTGGCGTCCTTTTTTTCCCACAAATAGAGCTTTCTTTTGGTGGTATTTGATTGCCTCTGCGTTTTTTATTTTTTGCGCTATAAACAAAAAAGAAGCGACAATTTTGAAAAAAGAACAATATTTTTTACTTTTTGCTATAATAAATATCCAAAAAATAAAAATAAAAAAACAAATGTATTCATCAATTTAGACCGATATATATTCTTCTACATATTTTTGGTAAAAAAAAATCGAAATCGGCGTATATTGATTGCGTTGCGCAAAAGTTATAGCGCTTACAAACTATGGACATTGGTTTATGGCATTTTCATTTATTTTTAATTTTTTACTAGTAATGGCGCCGATCTGCGATTTTTATCAGGACTGCGATATTGCGGTGGACATGTCGGACGTTTTTGACACTTTTTTGGGACCAATGACATTTATACAGCGATCAGAAATGTAAATATCCACTGATTACTGTGTAAATGTCATTGGCAGTGAAGGGGTTAACCTGCAGGGGACAGTGAAGGGGTTAACTATGTTCCCTGGGTGTGTTCTAACTGTGGGGGGGGCGGGGTTGGCAGGGGCATAACAGATCTAACTGATCCCAGTGACAGGGATCAGTAGATCTGTCATGCCCCCCTCACAGAACGGGGAACCGCCGTGTTTACATCGGTGGTTCCCCGTTCTGGGTCTCTGGAAGGAAATTGCGGGTCTCCGGCGGACATCGGGTCCGCCCGACCCGCGGGCACGCTCCCGCAGCGTGCGCGGGCGCGTGCGCGCGCCGCTCGCACCCGCGGGAGCGCGCCCAGCATGAGCCAAATGGGAGGACGTCTATAGACATCCTCCCGGCATTTTAGCGCCGCGCTGTAGCCGTCATTTGGCTATGGTGGCGGCGCGAGGTGGCTAAGCAAGGTGATATATCCCGCTAGGGATTTGTCACCACCCTAGGTGGTTGGGGGGATCCCCAAAAGCCAAATGCTGAGGGTTAGACGCAACTGCCATAATCAAAAAGATAATGAGGAGCAAGTAGAGGTTTTGGTACAAAGGTTCCAAGAAAAAGGTTATAAGATCAGTGACCTAATAAATACCAAAGCAAATAGTAGGCTAAATGAATAGAGAGGACCTTTTTTCAACATCGAATAAACGGAGGGCTGAAAATTTTGATACAGTATTTATTACTGGGTTCAGCCGGCAATACAAACAATTTGAACATATTTATTATCCAAAATATTACCCAAGAAGCCCCAATTTGTCTATACCAAGCCCCCCACTTTGCGTCTGAGGTTAGCAAGGAACGTCGTTGATCCACCCGCCAAGACAAGGACATTCCTTGACCAGGTGGGTTTTTATAGCTGTGGGAGGTGTAGAATGTGCAATACCTCAAAATTCAGAAAAAAGGAAAACTCTCCAGTTCAAATCCCAGTCAAGAGGAGTAACATATGACATCAAAAAATGTATTGCATGTGACTCTACACACGTTACTTACCTGTTGTCATGCCCCTGTGGTCTCCAGTATGTGGTTAGAACCACAAGGAAGTTAAAAACGAGACTGAGGGAGCACATTGATAAAATAAAGAAGGGGTTCAAACAACATAGTTTATCCAACCACTTCTGGATATAACACAGAAGAGACCCCAGTTTATTAAGCTTCTGTGGTATTGATCGTATTGAGCCTAACTGGAGGGGGGGTGATCTTAGGAGAGCAGTTCCCAGAACGAAACATATTGGATACATCGTTTAGGGACATTGGCCCCCCTAGGGCTGAATATCGAACTAGACCTTAACTGTTTCCTTTCCAACTGGTAATTTTTAATATTATTCCTGCTACCAATTTTAAAATAAATACATTTTTACATTAATAATTATTAATAATTAATAATTTCTATAATTTTAATAATTTCCTTTGTCCATACAATTAATTTTCTACTCCTACTATTAAATTTTATAATTGTATTTTTTTGTATTTATATAAAATTTTTTATATTTTTTTATATGTTTTTCCATTTTTACTTATTGTTTATATTTATAAATTTCTTCTTCCACTATTAAATTTTCATTTTTGTTTTAATTAATTTTCATTTTGTTATATGAAATTACTATTTTGCAATGACCGTATGCACAGTTATTACAATTTGTTAAACCGGAGATGACCACCCCACAACGTCTTTTTTCTGCTGACAGGGGACACTTTGATGGTTCCGCCCCCCTTTTAGTGTGGAGGTTTTTTTGGCCAATGAGTATAGTTCTATCTGGGAGGGGCTGCCTTCCCTGTGTATACAAATCAACGTTGGAAACCCAGAAATGACGTCCGTTGATGACGCCTATGTCTAGGCGAAACGCGTTAACATAATTTCCGGTATCAGGTTTCCGTGGACGTCACTTCCGGTTCTTTTGGAACGCATGCGATCTGATGGCGTTCATGTCATTTTGCTGTTGCTATAGGCTAATGTTTTTTTGGCAATCTTGTGAGTATTTTGATTTTCTTGCGCAAATAAACCACTAGTTTACAGTACTTCACTATTGTGGTCCCCTCTCTTCTCTTATCGTTATATCCATGTGGAGAACCTTGTGGATTTTGGTCATTCTGAACGTGCATACCCTGGGCCAGTTGTCTGAGAGGAATCTGACCGTAACCAAGCCTGATCAGACCCCCAGAAAAAGCTGGTGGTCATGGTCTTGTGGTGAGTAGGGACACCCAGGGGGTGACACCCCACATGTTTTTGAAGCACTTTGGCACCTTGAAGATAGCAAGCACCTTTAAGCACCTTTGCACTTTTTCACGTATTTGGACTATATCAATAATTTTTTTGCACCTTTCAGTATTTATGCACTTTAATATTTGAAGTTTATTCAAGCGCTGTATATTCGTTTATGTACTATTAGGTGATGAATTTTTTCACTTTATATATAGCTGTTTTCACGAACCTTGGACTGTATTAAGACTGCACTGTTTGTATTTATGCACTTGCAAGCGCTGTATATTTGTTCTTATACAGCGTTGCATGACCACACAATTATCATTCAAAGTGTGACAGCGTTGAAAGCTGAAACTTGGCCTGGGCAGGAAGGGGGTAAAAGTGGCCAGTAGGCAAGTGGTTAAATAAATGAGTAGAGCATGTTCAGTATGAAAAGTGAATGTTCAGTTAGTTTAGTGAATATAATGTGAAACTGTCAGTCACCCAGTTGTGGCCAAGCAAAAACTATTTTTTAAAATTTCCTTTTAACTTACATGGGTATCTAAAGTGAACATAGCTTCACTTACGTTAATGTGCCATACTCCTATAATAATATCAACACCAAGAATGAGTCCAAGTTCTCTTTAGTAAATCTACACTTTCCACTAAGAAAATGTGTAGTCCTTGTCTTCTATCAGATGGCAAAATAGACAAATGCACTGGACATATATTTGACATCATTCCCCAAGGACTGCTAATAAATTATAAATTAAAAAGCAACCTTATGTTTAGCAAAGGGTAACAAAAAGAGCAGAGCACCATTCATTTTGTAATTACTTTAGCTTAATGTGGTATTGAACCCAAAAGCAAACATTTACTATATTGCTGCTTACCATTTCTTCAGTTTGGCTTCAATTTGTGATTGTATTTAAATCTGCTAATCATAGGGGTGCGCACAGGGTGTGCCAGGTGTGCCCGGGCACACCCTAATCAAACTGTGCTGCACAGATTTCCCCTGCTGCTTGTCTGCAGAAAAATGGACTGGGGAATCTTTGTCCTCAGTCCCTCTCTCTGTTCCAAAAGTGAGACATCAGGGGGCTGCGGGGCTACTAAAAATGCTTAAAAAAAAACAATAATAATAAAATATTGTCACAAAAATTGTAAAAATTAAACTACGAACACCAATCTCTGCCCTACAGACACCAGCCTCTGCCTTACTGACATTGTCCACTGCCCTACTGCTATATATATGTAATGTAATAGGCTGCTCACACCTATGCTGCTAATACATTTAACACTACCCCACCCCAGACTTACAATGCCGCTTTCTGCATTGCCTTCCATGCTCATTCCTCCAGAGTGGTGTCTCACTAATACAAAAGGTGTGTTAGTGGTCAGATCACCAGGTGAAAAGAGAGGGATATATGCCAAAGAATGCAAACTGATGCAACCACCACATCTAATGATTGGTAATCTGCAATATAATACATTTTGGTTTTGGGTTTAATATTGCTTTAAAATGGCTACACTAAGTGAATCATTGTCTATGTACTAGCAAAAAAAAAAAAATTCAGAGATGGAAATTGGCCTTTGCCTTGTGCTTTTCCTGCTACTCCGAAAAGCAACTTGACCCAAAAACATGACTTGCTGATAGCAATAATAAGAAAATATACCCACATAAAAATTCTTGATATTTTTATTACAAAAGTTTTGTGAATGCATTATTCTGGGAAAAAAATAATGAACATCACAATGGAAGAGTGACAACAGATATGTCAATAGAAGAAAATGTCAAATATAAGTACTTGTATCTACAGAGTTCATTTGGAAAGACGTCAATTCTGTTCTTTTTGTTAAAAATATGGAAT
>BLSH010201110.1:20363-33570 GCA_018402905.1 Glandirana rugosa
CGGTCTCCTCTTCCTTTCTTTTAGACTCCCTTCAAGGTCAGGTCTCCGTAGCAAACCGTGAATCCTGTAGTATCACGGGGGGGTCACCTGGTGGCTCCTTTCCTTGATTAGAAAACCGAAACCCTTGGAAATAATATAAGTCCGAACTTATATTGCAGAAATACCATTCGCGTTTTCAATAATAACCCCCTATTGAGATTTCTAGAAGCACATTTGTGTAGACCTATATATGTTAATAAAAAGGTAGATATATAAAGTTCCGAAACAAAAAATACTTGACCCTGTTAACCTGGTAGATACACCTAGTAATAACCGAAGTGATATAAACGCGAAATATCTGACAAATAATGGATAAATATTGTATATGTTTCCTGTAATTAGTTCCTTTCCTCGGTGGTCCACTGGGGGGGCACTATGATGTCCTAAGTGCCAAACGATGCCTCTGGACTGGAACTTCCCTCAGATTTTCTTTCCTTCTCCTCTGGCACTATAGCATTTTTCTCTCTGTAAATCCGGTTTGAAATTGCATATCATGTTCTTACTTCTATTTAACCAAAATTAAAATGACTAAAATAACAGCTGCAATCCTTCTGGTTCCTATGATCTAGGACTAGACTAGACTAGATGCCTCTAATGTTCCCTGCTATGGTTTCCCAGTTGGTGATGACCAACTGGGAAACCCAAGCAGGGAACATTAGAGGCATCTAGTCCAAGATTTGCTATGCTACTGCAAGGAAGGCAAAAATAATTGGTCATAGGAACTAGAAAGACTCTGCTACATCTACAGGGAATGGGCCCGATTTGGCATATAGAGAAGAGAGGAATTCCTCAAAGTCCGAGACAATCTGTACTGGATTCGAAGTAAAGCCACCTGAACGTCCAAGCTTCACAGGCGATACGGTTTGCCAGCAGAATTAAGTTTCCTGGCCAACATGGGTCCAGGCTTGTTAGCGCAGGTATAGAATTTATGCCTGGTCTGAGAAGTTGACAGGAAGTCCAGTTCCGTGACCAGAGTGTCATGGATCTGTTTATGTTCAGCGGAGGGGTGTGCCTTCCAGTGAGCATCTGCCTCAGCCAAAAGGGAGCTCAGTTCCAGGACACGCCACTCCCTCTCCTGTCTCTTCGAGGAAGCTAGTTGAATGATGTGGCCCCGAACGGTGACCTTATGGGCTTCCCATAAGGACACTGCTGAGGAGACAGAGCCCACATTGTCTGAGAAGTAGGTCTTGATGTGGGAAAGGATTTGTTGTTTGAGGAGGCTTCAGTTGTCAAAAGAGATTCATTAATCCTCCAGTGGAAGGAAGGTTTCGTCAGGCCTGAGAGGGATAAAAAAAAGCACCAGGGGATCATGGTCTGACCAGGGGGTGGAAGGAATAGAGACCTTATAAGCAAGTGGAAGTTGTTGTAGCAACATGAACACATGGTCTATGCTACAGAAGATGCCGTGCGAATTGGAGTAAAAAGTGTAGTTGTGGGTCATAGGATGGAGCTAGACCAAAGGATTGTAGGATAGAGTTCATGTGGGCCTCTTGCATCGGGTCATGAGTAGGGGAAGCACCCTGAGCATACTGTCTGTCCAAAGTGGAGTTCAGTGTGATATTAGAGTCACCCATGAGAAGGAGAATACCCTTTTGATGTTGAGAGATGACCTTACATAGGTGTGAGAAAAATCTGTGTTGGAATCTACTGGGAGCATAGTATGAAACAATAGTAACCTCATGATCCCAGAGGGTGCCTTGTAGGAGTACCTACCTGTAGGGTCAGCAATTTCCAGGGAGCACATAAAGGGCAGGTTTTGCCGAAAAGTTATCAAGATCCCTCTATGTTTCTCAGTGGCCGAGGCAGAGTAAAGGGTTGAAAAGTGTGTAGAGAGAAACCGTGGAGCAGAGGACTGTGCAAACCTGGTCTCCTGCAAACAAACAAGGTCTTTCTTCTGGGAAGTGAAAAACCTTGGACTGCTTAAGGGGCGAATTAAAGCCATGAATGTTTTGAGAGTATACTCTTAAGGGGGTCGTGGCCATGGCGGAGGGATGTATTCCAGTTCTGCTGAAGAAGTTAGGACAAAAGTTATGAGGAGAGGCCAATCCAACTGCCCTCTAATCTCAAGTCCATAAAGAAAGGGTTGGGGGAGGGAAAAGTAGAGAAGAAGAGGACAGAGAAAAAATAGACTGTACAAAACCCACAACATTGGTGGATAGCATCCTAGCTGGTCAGGATACCTAGAGGGGTGGCTCTGCCACCGGACACATGGCTGCTAAATAATTAGCAATGGAGCACTTCATTGGGGAAGGGGGATTTAACCCATATGGAAAATCAGGGGGGCAACAAGACTTACCAAATGCTAACAAAGGGTATAGAAAACCAAGAACTGTGAGCGAGTCAGGAGGGTGGCAACGCTCCAGATGACGAGTCCAAACCTCCCAAGGCCCCTCCCAGATTGACCACCTGTGTACACCTATATGAATATCACGTTATCATTGTCACTTATCACTGGAGAGAGGGTGGTCGCCACATCACCACCAGCAATATTTTTTTTAATCGTACCTCATCAAGCTGCAACAATCATGTGGTTTGGTACGCCCAAAAATTGCTGGCTGTGCCATTAATAATTAAAAGCACCCCCATGCATCTTCTAAAGTGCAGCCCATTTCTCTGTGGCTCAGGAATGCATGCACTTTCACACATGTTCCCCAGTCACAGAGATGTTAACCTAGTCTAAGAAGAGAGGGGGACTATAATGTGAAGGATCTGACTAATAGCACAAATGTGAGGTTCGGACCTCCTGCTGGAAGAAAATGTTACTGACTGGACCTCACAGAATTTTAATGCAATACTCCTAATGTAGATGGAAAAACTGTCAGTGGGAGATATCATATGGGGGAAGTTCCATGGCTTTCCTTGGTGGCCGCCATATACTTAGTATTATTGTTAAAGTGGTTGTAAACCGCAGATTTAAAAAAAAAAAATCCCCTGCAAGGCAATGGCATAATGTGCTAGTATGCATCATATACTAGCATATCATGAAATACTCACCATGGAACAAAGCCGTTCAGCGCGGTAAAGTCACCACTGAGAGGGCTGATGTCTCCCCCCCCCCCCGTCTGTCTTCCAGATTTGCGAGCTCTGGCTATGTGATTGGCCGGAGCCGCGATTATGTCACTCCCACCGTTTCCAGCACAGGCTCTGAAGGTCCAGCACTGTAAGCCGGTGATGTCATCAGTTGCATGCACTCTGAATATCTCCTAAACTGTCTTTATTATAGGCTTACCTGTAGGTACTGGAACCATTCCTTTTATGACTCTCTCTGCAGCAGCTGAACGCCAACAGGAGGGAGAGGAGAAGAACCATCTTTCAGCTGCTGCAAAGAGAGCCATACAGGTCTCACATTGGTTCCAGTAATTGCCCCCCTGCCACACCGATCACCCTCCCTGCCAACATCCCATTCACCCTGCTTCCTGGCCCCCCTGCTGGCCCGGGCCCAGTACAGAAGGACTGGTGGTACCCCCTTATCTATGGCCCTGGGGAAAGGGGGGTTTGCATGACTGCATTAAACGATTTTCTTGCCTATGTACAGCCACCATGCAACACGTTTTTTGCTGGAGTGCCAAGGATCAAAAAGGTATATGACCAAATTTTGACTGCTTGCTCCTGAGCATAAGTCTCAGTCTGTACTTGTGTATTACCAGTCTAGGGCAGCCCCTTCAAGGGAAACCATTTTTTTTTCTTTCAATTAGTTTTTATTCAAGATTTTAAAGTATATAGGAGCTACAACATTTTCTGTATAAAGAGCAAGGGACACTAGCAGGGAGTGCAATATTAACAAATAAGTTACAGCTAATTACATATGAAATTCTCAGTTTACATAAGGGCTCGTTTATACTTGCGTCAACATGTGGCATTGGACACACTTTGTTAAAGCACTCTGAATGCCAATCAGAGCTCCTGTCACTCAATAAAACGGTCACCTTACAATCCTGTTTGCACTTTTTTTTTTTTGCTTCAAAAATTATACCCCATGTTGCTTTTACAGTGCTTAACCACTTCAGCCCCGGAAGGATTTCCCACTTTAGGACCAGAGCCCTTTTTGCGATTCGGCACTGCGTCGCTTTAACTGACAATTGCGCAGTCGTGCGACGTTGTACCCAAACGAAATTTGCGTCCTTTTTTCCCACAAATAGAGCTTTCTTTTGGTGGTATTTGATCCCCTCTGCGTCATTTCTGATCGCCGCTATAAACAAAAGAAGAGAGACAATTTTGCAAAAAAAAAAAACAAATTTCTTACTTTTTGCTAAAATACAAATCCAAAAAAAAAAATATAAAAAAAAAATTTTTCTATCGGTTTTGTTCGATTTATATTCTTCCTCATATTTTTGGTAAAAAAATCGCAATCGGCGTTTATTGATTGGTTTGCGCAAAAGTTGCCATGTTTACGGATGATGAGAATTCATTTCTGGGGTTTTTATTTTTTTTTATTTTTTACTAGTAATGGCGGCGATCTGCGATTTTTAGCGGTACTGCGATATTTCAGCGGACATGTCGGACCATTTTGACACTTTTTTGGGACCATTGGCATTTATACAGCGATCAGTGCTATAAAAATGCACTGATTACTGTGTAAATGCCATTGGCAGTGAAGGGGTTAACCTGCAGGGGGCGCTCTAATGGTTAACTGTGTTCCCTGGGCGTGTTCTAACTGTGTGGGGACTGCCCTGGCTGGGGAGTGATCACAGCTTTCACTTACAGGAAGGCTGTGATCATCGCCCTTCCCCCTTCAACAGAACGGAGGTCCGTGTTTACATACCTCCGTTCTTTCCGTGCGGGGGAGCCATCGCGAGTAGCGGGCGGCGATCGAGTCCGCCCTACCCGCTCCCTGGCTCCCCCCGAACACAGTGAGCGTGCCTCCGGTGGCGCGCGCGCGCTCACAATGCTAGTTATCGCGGCCGCCATCCTGTGACGGCGGTTCGCGATAACGAACCACCTTGTCGCCGTCACGCTGCAAGTGGTTAAAGTGTCTTCAAAGCCTCCATAGAAGTCAATGACAAAATTCGATTACAGCACCTGCAGCTTTTGAGAGTCTTTTATTCAGCTTTAGTTTTGCTTTGTTTCGGAGGTTTTACAAATATGAGATATTCTAGAATGCACTGGGAGACCAACAAGCGAACCAGAAAGACTTCATCAGCAGTCACTTCCGGTTCATGTGTATATATATTCTTGAAGTGTTTGGTGCATATGTCACATCTGGTGTCCAGCGTGGAGCGAATTCTCAGGGAGTGACAGACAGCCCCACCAGCTGTGTAAATGAAAACCGGCACATAAGTACTGTGGGAAAAGAAAAAAGCAGCCAGTATGGATAGTATCCAAAGTATCAAAGTATGAGGTTGGGCAGTGAAATTGGCAAATCTGGGTATGCAGCATCTCCCATATACATTGGAAGGACACGTATACATTGGACATTTACATAAGGCAAAATTGGATAGTCCATATAAGATCATATGAGGGAAAGTGTTTCAGCAGAGACAACAAACGAGGAGGTCTAATGGGGAGGGTTTTAAGAAAAAAAAGGAGAAAACACGAAAAAACAACCAAAACCAGAGGTCAGGGGTCAAGGAGAAAGACAAAGATGGAAAAGCAAACAAGGACCCTGATGTAAAATGAGAACTCTGATGTAAGTGGCAACACTGCAGACCCTGATGTAAGTGGGAACTCTAATTTAAAAGGGAACACTGTGGTCTCTGATGTAAGGGGGGCTCGGGTGACCAGAGACCACCTTATCTCAGAGTTCCCCTTTACACCAAAGTCTGCAGCATTCCTCCTTACATCATGATGCACAGCGTTCCCCCTTGCACTGTAAGGAGGAATTCTGCAGACTCTGATATAAGGGGGAACTTTGGGGGAGATTTACTAAAGCTAGAGCACTCAGACTCTGGTGCAGCTGTGCATGGTAGCCAGTCAGCGTCTAACTTCAGCGTGTTCAATTAAGCTTTGGCAATAAAACCTGGAAGCTGATTGGTTCTTGTGTAGAACTGCACCAGATTTTGCACTCTCCAGTTTTAGTAAATACCCCCATCTGTGGTGGGCTATATTAACCTGACCTTCATGTAAAAGGAGAAATATGTTTTACATCCTTTGTTATACCTTAAACACATTGCTAACCACAGTAACTACATGTTGGTAACCGGCTTGGCGGTATCTGTATAAAGCAGAGCAGGGTAGCCGGCTTGGCGGTTTCTGTATAAAGTCTCTGTGGAGCAGGGTAACAGGCTTGGCATTTTCTGTAAAAAGTCTCTGCGGAGCAGGATAATAGGATTGGTGGTTTCTGTAAAAAGTCTCTGCGGAGAAGGGTAACAGGCTTGACGTTGGTGGTTTCTATAAAAAGTCTCTGTGGAGCAGGGTAACAGGTTTGGCGGTCTCAATAAAATGTCTCTGCGGAGCAGGGTAACAGGCTTGGCGGTTTCTATAAAATATCTGACGGTAGTTACTATAAAAAAGTCTCTATGGAGCAGGGTAACCAGCTTGGCGGTATCTCTATTTTGTCTCTGTGGAGTCAGGTAACAGGCTTGGTGGTTTCTGTATAAAGTCTCTGCGGAGCAGAGTAACAGGCTTGGCGGTTTCTGTAAAAAGTCTCTCCGGAGCAGGGTAACTGGCTTGGCGGTATCTGTATGAAGCAGAGCAGGGTAACCAGCTTGGTGGTTTTTGTATATAGTCTCTGCGGAGCAGGGTAACTGGCTTGGCGGTTTCTGTAAAAAGTCTCTGCGGAGCAGTATAACAGGATTGGCGGATTCTGTAAAAAGTCTCTGTGGAACATGGAAACAAGCTTGACATTGACGGTTTCTGTAAAAAGTCTCTGCAGAGCAGGGTAACCGGCTTATCGGTTTCTGTATAAAGTCTCTGCAGAGCAGGGTAACAGGCTTGGCGGTTTCTATAAAAAGTCTCTACGTAGCAGGTTAACAGGCGTGGTAATTTCTATAAAAAGTCAAAGTCTCTGTGGAGTAGGGTAACAGGCTTGGCGGTTTCTATATAAAGTCTCTGCGGAGCATGGTAACAGGCTTGGCGGTTTCTATATAAAGTCTCTGCGGAGCAGGGTAACAGGCTTTGCGGTTTCTATATAAAGTCTCTGCAGAGCAGGGTAACAGGCTTTGCGGTTTCTATATAAAGTCTCTGCGGAGCAGGGTAACAGGCTTTGCGGTTTCTATATAAAGTCTCTGCAGAGCAGGGTAACAGGCTTTGCGGTTTCTATATAAGGTCTCTGCGGAGCATGGTAACAGGCTTGGCGGTTTCTATATAAAGTCCCTGCAGAACAGGGTAACAGGCTTAATGTTGGTGGTTTCTATATAAAGTCTCTGCTGAGCAGGGTAACAGGCTTGGAGGTGTCTATTTGGAATTGACCAATATCCTTTTTTCAGGGCCAATACCTATTTTCCGGCTGCCTCTTAGGCCAGTATCAGGTGCAGATATTTTGTACACTTTTGAAAAATAAACACGATTATCTACACAAATCACTATAAAATGAACATGTTAGTGTTTATTAAAATTTTAAACATTACGGGCTCGTTCTTCACACCATACCTGCATGAAAACTGATGGAAAAAAACACAGATTTCAAAACTGACGTCTGTCTACACCATGGTGTGAAGTGAAACGAGCCCTAAAGGTAAACGACTGGGAAATATAATACCTTATTAAATGGCTTCCCAAAACATAGAACAATTCCATACCTATAAACTGCATTACACTGCACTGATTAAATTTAAATTACTACCAGTGCAAAAAGCTAGACAGTGGACGGGACACACTACACTTTCTTCGATACTCCTAGCTAAGTAGAACAATATTATAGTGCAGAAAGCATAACATTTCAGCATGTTCACCTGTTAAACGGGTTCTGTTTTTTTCTTATATTGCTGACACTTCACTAAAAACACGCTCACTTGGTACAAAAGGAGGAGGAGCATAGAGGTATCGTCTAGCATGAGAGGCAAGTCTTTTTCTTTCCACCACTGAAGAGGATCACAACTTCTTCTGTCAATGACTGGTTCCATCAAATAGAGATAAAGTTCATCATCCAGGCTGATTATTGATGCAGAATCAGAAGAATCCTCCACATGAGGCCCCAATAACACGCTGACCATGGCATCAATTCGACCACGATGTAGATGCTCTTCTGTGCATTGTCTCTTTTGACGTTTGTCTGTTTTGCAGCATCCTTCTAGATTAGTAACATGCTCTTCCTGACTTGACCTTTACGCAGGAACCTCCTGTTGAATATCTGTCATGTACCAGACTGGAGGTGATGATAGGGCACCTCTTGCGGCTGAGTGCAGAGTACCCCTGAGATTGGTGACAGAGGGTGCTATGCCCAGAGATGCACAGTGTCACGCACCTGGTGGTGGAGTCTGTCTTATGCAGGAAGCAACCACTCTTGCAGCCCTGGTTCGAGGTTCCCTGGTAGAGCAGACAGGGAGCACAGGAGCTCAGGGGGGGGGCACGAGGGCTGGACAGGATTGTTGGTGGTGGTGTGGAGAGTCCAATGAAGGCTCATGCAGGTAGCGGGTGGTCGTGCAGGCCGGGTCGGCAACTAGCTGGCAATGCGGTACAAAGGGTTCAGGCTGAAGAGTTGTCAGGTGCAGGCAGGGTTGTTAACGGGCTGGCAGCAGAAATACACAGGGATCAGGCAGAAGAGTTGTCGTGGGCAAGCTGGGGGTCGGTGCAGGCAGAGATCAACAAGGTCAAGCCGGGTCACAGGAACAGATACACAGGAAATCAGGTAGCTCAGGAACACTCACGCTGTAGAACAGATAGCACTGGCTGCTGGGCATTGTGAGCTTAAATGGAGCCGCACAAATCCTTTTAAAACACAGACTTTCCCTAACACACGGATTGCCTGCAGGTGAAGCTGTGTGATGGTTCCAGGTGCAGGGACACCCAGGAGCAGAGAAGGTGGTCACAGCCAATGATTCTCTGGAGGTGCTGGTGGATCTTGACAGGTGGGTAAAGCCGGATACGTCAGAAGCCAGGCCGAGGGTCAATCACTGGAAGTCCGTCAGGAGCAGCAGAGGCAGGAAGCGTAGTCGAGATCAAGCTGGGGTCAAACACAGGATGCCAATCTGGAACGGGCAGGGGCAGGTCCGTGAAGCAAGCCGTGTTCAGAGCCAGGAGAGGGGAAGCCGGGTCGGAAACAGGTAATCAAACTGAAGCACAAGGCACAGGAACGCATGATACAAGGCTGACGATAATCCAGCAATTTGTGAGAGCCAACAGTGTCTTTATATAGGCCAGTAAACACTAGAAATTAGCATGTTTTGCATACGCACATTCGCCATTGCGTGACGTTTGCTAATGCGCATGCGTGAATTAGCGTGGCCATATTGGATATTGGCATATTTGCCAGTTCTCCGAATTCTTCCCTGACAGTGCCCAGGCATACTTGTTTTTCTGGGAATCTGTTGAAGAACTCTTGAAGACGTTTATCAGTATGCACGTTATTTGCTGGTTCCCATGAGCTCTCCTCAGGTGGATATCCTTTCCATTTAATGAGGTTTTGTACTTGTCTCCCCCTCCTTCAACCATCGACAATGGCTTCCACTTCAAACTCTGTGTCTTCCCCTACAGTAACTGGTGGTCAATGTAGCTCTTCCCTTTCAGGAAATGAGATAGACACTGCTGGTTTGAGCAAAAAGATGTGGAAGACTAGATGGATTTTATACGAGTTTGGTAAGTTCAGTTCAAATGCTACAGGGTTCATTTCTCTCTTAATCTTGAAAGGTCCAATAAACCTTGGGCCCAATTTCCGAGAGGGACACGTGAGTTTCAGATTTGCTGTGGAGAGCCATACCTTGTCTCCAACCTTCAGTACTGGATTACCTCTTCTCCTTTTGTCAAAATGTCTTTTGTAATCCTCCTAAGCTTTCTGCATGGCTTCCTGAAGTGCTTGGTAGTTGGTTTGAATGAAGATTAACCTATCATGGACTGCAGGTACTGAAGCTTCTGGGATAACATCTGGCAGAAAGGAGGGGTTTGCCCAGAATGGTGATTGGTTAGTAGATGGTTAGTAGTAGTAGTAGTAGCAGTAGATTGGTTAGTAGACTGAATTGTTATAAGCAAAATCAGCACCTGGGAGAATGGTTGCCCAATTGTCTTGGGTGAAGAGAAACATCTCAGGTACGGTTCCAAAGTCTGATTAGTTCTGTCTGTCCATTACTTTGCGGGTGGTATGCAGAGAGCCGACACTTCAATTTTCAGCACTTTGCACAGAGATTTCCAGAATCTGGAAGTAAATTGCACCCCTCTGTGGGAGACAATGCTGCTGGATAATCCATGCAACCACACAATTTCTTTGATAAATAGATGTGCCGTATCTTTGGCTGAGGGAGTGCTTATCATTGATAAAAAGTAGGCCATCCTGGACAATTTGTCAACAACTACCAGGATGGTGGTGAATCCATCTGAGGGGGGTAAGTCCACAATAAAATCCATTGACAGCATTGTCCAGGATTGTTCTGCAATGGGGAGAAGTCTCAGCAGGCCCCAGGCTTTGGTATTACTGCCTTTATTGCGAAGATACGTCATACGAGAATTTACATTTTTTACAATATTGTAGTAGGTTGGGCCACCAGAAGGATCTTTGAATGAGTTCAATTGTTTTCTGAACTCCAAAGTGACCTGCAAGCAGACAATCATATCGGGCCTTATGAACTTGAGGTCTCAAGGGATGAAAATCGTGTCCTCATGCCATAAGAGTCCCTTGCGAGGGTTTCAGATTCAGGGCACAAAGCAAAAGCTTGCTTAATTGATGTACCTAGATCATGTTGGATCAGCAGAAAGTTATGTGATGACAGAATAGTACTGGGGGCAGCCATTTTGGGAGTCTCTGGGAACATGCGAGAAAGGTCATCAGCTTTCCCGTTCTTGGACCCTGGGTGATGGGTAAGATGAAAATTGAATCTTGAAAAGAATAAAGCTCATCGGGCCTGTCATGGTCTTAATTGTTTGGCATTTTTGAGATATTCAATATTCTTATGATCTGTAAATATCAAGATGGGATGAGCAGCATCCTCCAGCAGGTATCGCCACTCCTCCAGGGCTGAATTAATGGCCAGCAGTTCCCAGTCACCAACATCATAGTTCTTCTTTGGTTGACTTCTTGGAGAAGACGGCTACTGGGTGAAGCAGAGCTTTGGGTCCCTGACCTTGTGATAGAATGGCTCCTGTGGCAACTTCTGAGGCATCAGCCTCCAGGACAAAGGGCAAGGCTGGATCTGGGTATTGTAATACTGGAGCAGATGTAAACAAAGTCTTTAACCACTTGACCACTGGGCACTTAAATCCCTTAACAACCAGACCAATTTTCAGCTTTCAGTGCTCTCACATTTTTGACAATTGCTCAGTCATGCAACACTGTACCCATATGAAATTTGCGTCCTTTTTTTCACACAAATAGAGATTTCTTTTGGCTGTATTTATTCACCGCTGGGTTTTTTATTTTTTGCCCTATAATTAAAAAAAGACCAAACATTTTGTAAAAAAATGAATGTTTCTGTTATAAAATTTTGCAAATTAGTAATTTTTCTTCATAAATTTTGGCCAAAATGTATACTGCTACATATCTTTGGTAAAAAAAAAAAAACAAATTAGTGTATATTATTTGGTCCTTGTGTAAGTTATAGAGTCTACAAGCTATGGTGGCAATCACTGAATTGATCACACCTGATGTACTGACGGCCTATCTCATTTCTTGAGACCCTAACAAGCCAGGAAAGTACAAATACCCCCCAAATGACCCCTTTTTGGAAAGTAGACATTCCAAGGTATTTAGTAAGAGGCATGGTGAATTTTTTGAAGTTGTCATTTTTTCCCACAATTCTTTGCAAAATGAAGATTTTTTTCTTCTTTTTTTTTTCCACAAAATTGTCATATGTTAACAGGTTATTTCTCACACCCAGCATATGCATACCACAAATTACACCCAAAAACACATTCTACTACTCCTCCTGAGCATGGCGATACCACCTGTGTGAGACTTTTACACATCCTGGCCACATACAGAAGCCCACCATGCAGGGAGCACCATCAGGCGATCTAGGAGCATAAATTACACATATCATTTCTTGACTTCCTCTTGCACTTTTGAAGGTCCTGAAGCACCAGGAAAATGGAAACACCCAAAAAATTACCCCATTTTGGAAAGTAAACACCCCAACGTATATTCTAGGAGGCATAATGAGTCTTTTGAACATGTAATTTTTTCCACAAGTTTTTGGAAAATGTGGAAAGAAAATGAAAACGCTTTTTTTTTTTAAAACAAAGTTGTCCATTTATACAATATTTCTAACACACAGCATGTACATAGCAAAAATGACACCCCACAAAATATTCTGCTACTCCTCCCGAGTATGGCGATACCACATGTGTGACACTTTTACACAGCCTGACCACATACAGAGGCCCAACATGCAGGGAGCACCATCAGGTGTTCTAGGGGCATACATTTCAAATCTAATTTGACTACCTTTTACACTATTGTGAGGCACTGTGGTGGCATGGATAGGCACTGTAGTGGCACGGATAGGCAGTGTAGTGGCATAGATGGGCAGTGTAGTGGCATGGATGAGCAGTGTAGTGGCATAGATGGGCAGTGTAGTGGCACGGATGGGCAGTGTAGTGGCACGGATGGGCAGTGTATTGGCATGGATGGTCACTGTAGTGGCACGGATGGGCAGTGTAGTAGCACAGATGGGCAGTGTAGTAGCACAGATGGGCACTGTAGTTGCATGGATGGGCACTGTAGTGGCACGGATGAGAACTGATGTGGTATGGATGAGCATGAAAGAGGCACAAATGAGCCATGGATGGGGATAGATGAGCACAGATGGGGATGACTGAGCATGGATGGGGATGGATGAGCACGGATGGGGGTGGATGAGCATGGGTGGGGATGGATGAGCAAGGATGGGGATGGATGAGCACGGATGGGATGACTGAGCACGAATGAGGATGGATGAGCGCGGATGGGGATGACTGAGCACAGATGGGGATGGATGAGCACAGATGGGGATGGATGAGCACGGATGGGATGACTGAGCATGAATGAGGATGGATGAGCACGGATGGGGATGACTGAGCATGGATGGGGATGGATGAGCACGGATAGGGATGGATGAGCACGGATGGGATGACTGAGCACGAATGAGGATGGATGGGGATGGATGAG
>BLSH010201110.1:51986-69825 GCA_018402905.1 Glandirana rugosa
TGCGAAATTCGTACTTTTCTTATTTTTACACGATCGTACAGAAAACCTAGGAGCTATGTTCTTAGCACGAAAGGGAAGAGTACTACATAACCGGTTCCGTTTTGTTACCGACTGTCTTCTAGAACAGTCCGTTCTTAAGCCTCTTCTTGACCGTTTATACGGTTATAGGTTATACCCGCACGATTATGCGCGTAATCGCTTGCCGTGCGTTACCGTTTGCGTTTTGCACTATTAACGGTCACAAATGACCGGATATGTCCCTCACGTCTTAATAATCCGTTCAACATAAAAACTTTGATATTAATGAGTTTTTGGAATCATTGAGAACATGGTTGTTGTTCAATAATAAAATTATTCCTCAAAAATACAACTTGCCTAATAATTCTGCACTCCCTGTATAGGCCAGTAAACACTGGCAATTATCACGTTTTGCGTTTGCCATTGCGTGCCGTTCGCTAATGCGCGTATTAGCACGCCCATATTGGATATTGGCATATTTGCCAGTTCTTCTCCGAATTCTTGCCTGACAAGATCTTCTGTCAGCCATTGTTTTGCCTTGGCCAATACATCATGAGAAGGGAAAGCACGATTCTTGTATCGAGGATCCAAAAGACATGCTAGCACATTTTTATTCTTTTCATGCTTAAAGCGTTTGGTGAGGCTGTCCCTCATGACCTTCCCAAATGTTTTAATGCCAAGTGAGTTGGGTCCTTCATTCTCTTGAAGAAGCATCTTCACTCACACATGGAATTACAGATGACACAGATGAGTTGTAATGACTCACCTCTAGTGTCAATTCCTCTATGGGGAGGAGGGTCTCAATAACATCGGCTACAATGTCCCACTGATCAGCAGGACAACAATATCCTCCATGTTCACCTGCATAGATGCTAAGAGCTTGCTCCTGTTCCATCATTCTTTGCAGCATGTGAAGTGTTGAGTTCCATCGTGTTGGAACAGCCAGAATCAAGTTGTTTTTGGGTAGGCCAAAGTCTTCCTGAATAGACCTCAGTCGCTGCTTGGCAAGGATTGAATGGTGGAAATGGCCTGTGCACCTCTTCAGCATGCCAATTATATCAATAAAAGCTCTCTGGCTTGCAAGACCATCATTTTCCACAAGTTGAAGGGTGTGCACCATGCAACTGAGGTCTGACACTTCAGCAAGCCTCATTCCTTTCACCATGTTTGCTCCGCTGTCTCGAAGCACAAGCATCACTCGGTCTTTATTCCCCAGTCTTCGAGCATGCCTAGAAACATTGCTCTAATGTACTCCCCAGTGCGGGATCCTTGCATCACTTTTGTATTCAACACAAATTGCCTTTTTGTCCATGCCCTGTCAATGAAGTGGCATGTAAGACTCATTAGTGACTCTGTTGGTCCTGACCAGCAGTCAGTCGTAAATGAGAGTGAGTTGGCAGCATTCTCTGGTTGCAGCATGGCCTTTACTTTCTCAACTACCTTTTGGTCATCTTTCCCAGCATTTTGGTTATCTTTCCCAGCATTTTGGTTCTGTAATACTTTTCACTCTTCAGTGTGTACCTTGGCTCAGCGATGGACATCAAGCGCTTAAATCCAGTCAAATACCATTCTAAATGGCTGGTTATCAGTACCCATGAACGTGTATAAAAAATCTTTGTGCTTACCCCCACACTAAACAACAATTCCTTAATGTGATAACATTAAAAAGGATGTAAAATATGAAATAATAAGGCAAGAGTACTGCAACCAAATAAGTCAAAACACAAGACTTAACCACTTCAGCCCCGGAAGGTTTTACCCCCTTAATGACCAGGCCATTTTTAGCAATATGGCACTGTGTTGCTTTAACTGACAATTGCAGGGCATGCGACACTGCACCCAAAAAAAATTGATGTCCTTTTTTTCCCCACAAACAGAGCTTTCTTTTGGTGGTATTTGATCACATTGCAATTTTTATTTTTTGCACAAAAAGCAAAAAAAGAGCAACAATTTTGAAAAACAAAGCAAATTTTTTATTTTCGGCTATAAAACATATCCAATAATAAAAAATGTAAAAAACCTAATTTCTTCATCAATTTGGGCCAATATGTATTCTGCTACATATTTTTGAAAAAAACCCCAATAAGTGTATATTGATTGGGTTGCACAAAAGTTATAGCGCCTACAAAATAAGGGATAGATTTATGGCATTTTTATTATTTTTTTTTTTTTTACTAGTAATGATGGCGATTAGTGATTTTTTAGCAGGACTGCGACATTGCGGTGGACAGATGGGACACCTGACATTTTTGACACTTTTTTTGGGAACCAGTGACATTATTACAGTAATCAGTGCTAAAAATATGCACTGACATTGTACTAATGACACTGGCAGGGGTGATCAAGGGGTTAACTGCGTTTACTAACTGTATGGAGGATGGGCTGCCTGGGATAACACAGAGATCCGTCTGCCTGCATAGCAGAAAGACAAGATCTCAGTGTCATCCCTTGTCAGAACAGAGATCTGCTGTGTTTTCTTCAGCAGATCCCCATTCTGTCTCTGCAGGGAACGATCGCAGATGACCCGCTGATTGGCTCCCTCACTGGCCAATGGGCGCACGCACCCACAGAAGCTAGTGCACGAATCGCCGTACCTTACTAGACCATCTCTCCTCATATACACTTACCTGCCTGATGACTCAATGGTCGTTCTACATATCTCATGGATAGCCATATCACTGGGATTAAAATTACCCTGCTCCCCAAAATCCTGTACCTTTTTTTGTTGTGTGTTACCGGTTAATGTACCCTTACCTTATATGCGTATACTACAACATTTTTTTTCAGTTTGTGGAAGGGTTTGCTTGAGAATCCCTAGGCCCACACATTTTCTGCCAAGAATACAGGGTGCCCCGGTGTTCCTCCACTTTAAAAAGTACTCCACCTTATAAAGTTAGAAGCCACGCAGATGGCCCAGCTGACCAAAGTGCATGCAACTAGGGATATACCTCTATGGGTAAGTCTGGAAGCGGCAGAGTGCGGTTCGTTAGCAATTATTAATCTCTTTGGCTGACCCCAAAAGGGGCAAAGACCCTTACACAAACCCTGTCACTTTACACTCTCTTCCCCTTTGGAACTGCATTAAACAGTGTGCAGGTCGTCTCTCACCTCACTGCCCTATGCTTAGCAGGCCCTGATGGGTTTCTCCATTTTCCAAAGCTATGCCAGTGCATTCACTCATTGCCACCATCAGAACTTTTTTGCTACTTTCAAATTAAACTTCTTTCTCTCTTGCTCCCTCTCCCATTGACACATGGATAAGCTTACCACGTTTGAGCCGCTTTGTGAAAAAGACCTCCACACTCCAGGACAGATTTCCACACGGTATCTCAATTCTTTCTACACTATTCCCAAGGCCCCATCCTTTGTTAGTAAATGGGAGTCTGACCTTGATATCACTGTCGAACTAAAAGATTGGACTGAGATATGGCTGGCCACCAAGTCCTGCTTGGCGAATGTTGCTGCACTTTAAGCCTCATAACAAAGTTCTCTCCTTATGGTACCAGCTCACATTTCTAAATATGTACTGCACTATCCAGCCGAGTGCTTTCGGGGGTGCAAAGATTTGGGAGCACACCTACATGTCTGGTGGACTTGCTCCATAGTTTGTGGGTTTTGTCCTGAGGCCTTTAATCTCCAAATCTAAAGTGCTGGGCATATCTATTGTTCCAGATTCCAGTATTGCTGTATTAAATTCACATCCCTCAGACATAACATCTACTTAATTCAAGCGGTTTTCCAAATTACAATGGCAGCCAAGCCAAACAGACAGTGGCGGCTGCCTGGAAAACCTTCACCCTTAAGCCTAGTATATGCGGGCCAAATGTTGGACGGAAATTTGCCGTTGGTTGAAATGAGCCGACATTCGGCCCGTGAGTACTGCAGTCGGTCAAACAGAAACCGGTGAGCGAAAAAGATCTGCCGATCGCCCCCCTGTTAGAACACAATAGAACAGCAGCAGAGATCACTGCACTAACGTCAGATAGTTAGTACAGTGGCTCCTCCTGAGCTGTCCGGTTTTTTTTTTACAGGCCTGCTGAGTTGAATGAAAAAAAAAAAAAACTACTAGTGTGTACTAGGCTTTAGCCTAACTGAAGATTCAGAGTTACACACGCCATGATCCATGGCAAGACTGACGCCACCCTGCAAGATAATGAAATGAAAGCCTCAGCTTCTTGATTACAGTCGATACTCCTAAATGTGTGTCCCATTCTTCCTGACTGTTGTATGTAAACTTTGAAAACTTGAATAAAAACTTTTAAGAAATAAAAAAAACTAAGGTAAAAAATAGAAAACATGGTTTCGTTGAGAATTTCTAAAAAACAAAAACAAAAAAAAAACCCTAATTGGCATAGTAACACACTGGTTATTTTTTTTTTTTAATATCTGTTCTTACAAACATTATGCAAGGTTTTTACAATCCTATTGAGTTTGCGGAGAATCTGCCCTGTCCAAAGCAATGAAAAGATTCTCTTGAACCGCCTGTTGTGAAACATTGCTGATAACCATCATATGTCCTTTTCATGACTTCATGGTTCAATTTTCAATTACAGATCTTCTATTTTGCTAAACAAAAATAAGAAAGAAAAAAATATTTTTAGATAGCAATAGTAATAGTTGGAGTTGTATGGATGAAGCAGACACATCAAACACAGAGTGTTCCAAAAAAGTATTTTAAACTACTTTAAACTATTGCCACCCATTCTTACCCTGGGTACACCTGTAAGGCACAGCAATAATTCAGAACAGTAAAAAAAATAATTTATATAAGTTACAAGAATCAAGACCTAAAATGTCTGAATTCTTTTAGGCTTCTAGATTTGCAGATACACAAGGTATTGTTCGATTTTTGAAAGCAGAGAACTTATCTGGCTAACAAGCATTCAAACAAAATATTTAAAATAAATGTTTTCTGGCACAAACATTAGCTGTAAACACTGGTGTCGCTAGGGGGGTGCGGACCACACCCGGGTGACACCTGTGGGCAGCTGCGCACCCTCTACAATGTAAGCCCTACACTATGTGTCTCACAGCGCTCTGTCAAATTAGTCAACCCATCAAAAATTCCAACTGCGTCATTTCCAGATGGAGATTTTGACGAGTTGACTAATTTGACAGAGCACCAGCTGTGCCCTTCAGTGGAGCGGAGCGAAGCGAAGCTGCCTCCCCCTCTTCTGTGTTTACATCTACACAGGAGGGGGAGGGAGTCTGAGGGACACACTGCTGTGCCTATCCCACGCTGTTCTGAGGTCTTACAGATTATATTCATTTAAATGGACATGTGCAGCAGGGGGGTGCTATGGGAGGGGAGTCTACATTGGGGGGGTTTGCACTGATGGGGGGTCCGCACTGAGGGGGTGTCTATATTGATAGGGGGGGGTCTGCACTGAGGGGGGAAGTCTATACTGATGGAGGGGGGGTCTGTACTGAGGGAGACAGGTCTATACTACAGGAGGGAGTTCTGTACTTAGTGGGGGGTCTATACTGTGGGAGGGGGGTCTGTAATTAGTGGGCGGGGGTCTATACTGTGGGAGGGAGGTCTATAGTTAGTGGAGGGAGGTCTGTACTGAGGGAGGGGGGACTATAGTTGGTGAAGAGGGGGGGTGACACCAATTTTTTCTGCACCGGGTGACACCAACCCTAGTGATGCTACTGGCTGTAAACCAGCTTACTATTGCTGAGATGATCTGATTATCCCTAAATGATTTATATGGGTTCAGGCTGATTCCAGTCAAGAAAATGTTAGAAGCCCAACCTGCCAAGTAAAAGGCGGCGCTCAGTGAACTGGAGAAGAGGTCCCAGTTTACTGGGGTAGCCTTCTCTCCAATTTCCCCTCTCTTCATTTCCTGAACTCACCCACCAAAGTTTAATGTGTGAGGTGCCCTATGTTCTACTGAAGGACACCCTTTCAAAGTCAATACATATACTATGTGGATCGCAAAATAGGTTCCCAGCCCACAGATTTACTCTACCAGTTCACCTTTATAGCAGATTTTATAAGATTTGCCTGTAATGCAATTTTAGGTATTCAGAAATAACAAAGAAATCAGCACACATCCATCAGCGCCTGCTGCTAAATGTATGTGTACAAGGCTGGCATTCTGCATGAAACACCGCATCCCCACAGCACCACTACTGATGAGAAAAAGTCTTAAAAA
Organism: Glandirana rugosa; assembly: GCA_018402905.1. Lineage (NCBI taxonomy): Eukaryota > Metazoa > Chordata > Amphibia > Anura > Ranidae > Glandirana > Glandirana rugosa. The sequence continues at coordinate 58,163 of BLSH010201110.1, forward strand.
AAGAGATATATCATTTTGTGATGCCAGAGCATGACACAAATACCCCTCACGGATTTTGCAGGACAGACCAAGTGTTAAGAAGCCCCGCTATGATCGCTTGATATCCATCCATCCATCCAATAGAGAGATTCTGGGCTGATATAGTGGATGTAAATTTGTATACCATTTTTTGTATGTTCTTCTGTACAAATTCTTGCTGTAAACACTGGAGCACTTAGTTATTTGTAAATGCGATATACTATAGAACTGTCATTGTAGATTTTTTACTATTATTGAAACTAACACCCAACTGACTTAAACCTCAGAAGAAGGACCCTGGGAGATCCGAAACATGTCAGGTGTCTATGTCTGGAACAGTCAGCGGTGAACCCCGCTTCTATGTCTAGGGGTATACACTGCTCGGTATCCAGTACGTTAACCACTTGCCATCCAGGCCAATCCTGGCTCTTCTCCACTACAAATCATCGTTTTTTGCAAGAAAATTACTCAAAACCCCCAAACATTTATATATGTTTTTAGCAGAGATCCTAGGGAATAAAATGGCGGTTGTTGCAACTTTTTATGTCACGCGGTATTCACGCAGCAATTTTTCAAATGTTTTTTTTTTTAAATAAAAAAACTTTACTGTTTTTTGTTTTTTTCTTAAATACATGAAAGTTAGCCCAATTTCTTTTCATAATGTGAAAGAGGATGTTACGCCGAGTACATAGATACCCAACTTGTCACGTTTTAAAATTGTGCATACTCGTGGAATGGCGCTGAACTTTGTTACTTAAAAATCTCCATAGGTGATGCTTTAAAATTTTTTACAGGTTACATGTTTAGAGTTACAGAGGAGGTCTTGGGGTAGAATTGTTGCTTTCGCTCTAACACACGTGGCGATACCTCACATGTGTGGTTAGAACACCGTTTACATATGCGGGCACTTCTTACGCATGCATACGATTCTGTGCGCGAACTTGCGGGGACGCTTTAAATTTTTTTTTATTATTATACCTTATTTTAACTTTTTTTTTCTTTTTTTACACTTTCTCTTTAATTTTTTTTTTTGATTGCTTTTATTCCTATTACAATAAATGTAAACATCCCTTGTAATGGGAATAGTTGGTGACAGGTCCTCTTTATGGAGAGATGCGGGGTCTATAAGACCCCACATCTCTCCTCCAGGCTGGAAAGGCTGAGAGCAGAAAAAAAAATGATACCGGCCTTTCCAGCCAAGTTCATGGGCTTGGTTTACATCTGGTGACCCAGACGTGATGTCATAACGTGCGGCCGGGCCTCCGAGAGCCATAGAGATGACTGCGGACCATCTGTCCCTCGGAAATCTCTGGTACTTCCGGCGGCAGCCGATTCCTTCTCCCTTTCACCGATTTACTCAGGTGAGTCGGGAGAAGCACCGGAGGGTGACAGGAGGGGGAAGACATCCCCTCCCGTCGCCTGTAAGAACGATCAAGCGGCTGAACTGCTGCTATGATCGTTCTTACGGTGACGGAATTGCCTGCTGAAAAATATATCTCAATGATGCCTGCAGGTGCAGGCATCATTGAGATATAACCACTGAAAGCCGATAACATCAATTGTCAATTGCATATGTTGGGTATATGCAATTGTGCATTCATATATATTTTTTTGTATTTGTATATTGTGCACCTATATGTATCTTTTTGTACAATAAATACTTTTTTGTACTTTTTAACACTTGGTCTGTCCTGTAAAATCCATGAGGGGTATTTGTGTCACACTCTGGCATCGCAAAACTATATATTTTTGTATTTTATGGATTAGGACTGTACCAGTTTTCTGACTCACACCTATACCTTCAGACCCTCCTTTAAAAAAAGAGATAACGCTGGCCATACTTGGCTCATTTCTTTTTTATTCAACCTACTGAGCTTGTTTCCCCATCCACACATACAAGGTGGATGTGGGAGTCCTTGCCGCTGTGTCATTGTATTCCAAAAGCAGGAATCCAGCTGACTTCTTTGCTATGAGAACAAACTGATCAGCACTGCAGCCAAGCTAAAGATTTCCAGCACGCCCGTTCATGAGCAAATGGATTGGTAGATCCACTGCTCTCGAACAGGACTGGCCATAGTTTGATCAAAATTGAGTCCGGTCCCTGCTAAACTGGCCGGATTTCAATCCATCTTCGTCCATCTTTAAGCAGTCCATAGATGATTCAGTTTTTCCTTTCAACCAGTGGGTTGAAGGAAAAAAACAGACCCGATTCCTCCATCCACACATTTAAGGTGTATGGTAGAATCACTTGCACTGAGCTACAGGCGGTCCCCTAGTTATGAACATCTGACTTCTGAACGACTCCTACTTACAAACGGAGGGAGACAACAGGAAGTGAGAGGAAATCTCCCCCTAGGAAGGGAAATTCACTCCTGTAAGAGTTATGTGAAAAAGGGGTCTCCACTGATGCTTTATCACCAAGGTTTGTTTCCACAACACCTCAAAATTTTCAAAATCCAATTATCATTGGGACAGGAAGTGATATGAAATCTTCTGAACAGAAACATAGACAGCAAAACAAACATCACAGGGGTGTTAACCCTTCCCTATGCTATCCAAAAAGCTTAAAAATATTTGTTTTGGCTGAAGCTACACTTAAAAAATATACCTGTTCCGACTTACAAACAAATTCGACTTATGAACAAACCTACAGTCCCTATCTTGTTTGTAACCCGGGGACCGCCTGTATTGTGTTCTGACAGTGGAGTGACTTGCCTGCTGTCAGAATACAATGATCAGCATTGCCAGCCATAGCTTGCAGCACTGATCAAGCTAAATTTATCCGACATTAGGCTAGTTGGTCAGACTATGACCAGTAAATCAACTTCTGTCCAACCCACTGTCCCCATACAAGGATTGAAATTTGGCTGGTCCCTGCTAAATCAGCCGAATTTTGATCCATGTATGGCCAGTCTTTTTTACGTACATACATTATAATGCAAATCCATTTATATCCACTGCACTGGCTACCTATTTCACAGCTGTGAGAGATCAAAACGTTATCCCTGATTTTTATACAACTCAGACTTCTATTCTAATCCTGACAAATGAATGGGGTAGCAAACACACCAAATCTGTTAGAGCTTTGGTAGACAGAGAGCTGCAAATTTTCAAACAATACTATTAAATCAACATTATTATAACAACAATAAAAAAATAAAATAAAAAAAGTTTGCTTCACCACTTTCTGCAATGTTTGCTAACTGACCTGTTCTACCCAACCAAAGAGTAAGGTGCAATGTGTTTCACTATCTAATGTTGTATGTGATGTTATATATGCATTGTCATATGCTGGTACTATTGTTGGTAACTTAATTTCAATAAAATCTTTTTGGAACAAGAAAAAAAGTTTGCTTCAATTATTTTGTCATGGCATGTTGGTTTTAAACAATTCTACATTTTGTAGCTATTTAGAACATCTTCTAAATATAGTTCTTATATAGATAAGCCCAATCAGGCGTTAAAAAAATTGAGAGATACCTGAAATGTTATGTAAATCAAAAAATATAAATGAATATTGGCTTAACTACAATGTTGTCTTCAAACGTTTCATGACACATTTTACAGTGACTCTTCTATAAGGGACAGTAACCCACCAAAACATTGTAGTAATTTCCATTTTTTCTCCATGACAACTGCCTCATCCTTAAGGTCCTGCACACATTCTTCAGTAGGAGGTTTGAAAGGACCAAAGTCCATTCCTGAGTGGCGGCCTGACAGAACATTACACAAGGCCCCTGTCAGCTCCAGTTCACATTCCTGAAAATAACAAAATTAAATTAAAAAGACAGTATAGACCACTCATTCTGCATCAATAATAGGGGGCTCTGTTATTTCAGGTTAAATATATGACCAGTTACCACAGTTTTTCCAAACTTCTATTGAACAGTTCATGGCTAGGCTTACCGGAACAATAGAAAGAACTGCTCCTTCAGATAAACCCTGTAGCAGGCTAGTGAGCAGAAGAATATCCTTTGTACCAATGCTCCGGTTATTCTCCACAGATATGATAATGAGATCAGGCTGATAGCTGTAAGCCACTGGAAGGATAAATCTGAAAACTGCATAGAAGAAGCTGCTGCCTTCTCCAAGGCTCTGCGAAGAAATGGCACAATGTGATAGATTTAGGTGAGCTTCACACTAGCACAGGAAATGTCTGCACTTAAAAATAACCCAATTCATGCACATTTTTGCAGTTGGTTGATTTACACTTTTGGGGAGAAGTGTGACTCGGAATTTTGGACTGGAGTGGAAGATTGGTAATGTTATAAACATATGCAATGGAGGTATTTGGATATCGGTTTAGTTCTGCAACCTGTATTTGAGCGAACCTAATAACGTTTTTCTGAAAAAAAAAAAACAATTCAATTATCTACTTAGCAAACTCTACAAAAGGTATGGAGTTGTAGGTTCTAAATACATGCGCTGCTTAATTCCCAGCTGCGCTAGGAAGCTTACAAGGCTGCTGAACGAGGCCACTTAATACAAATATCTTTTCAGAAGCAACAGAGGGATCAGCGCAAACAGCAGTCAGAATCAGAATGGGAGCAGGCCACTAGGGCCCACAAAGCCAATCCTTCCCCCAACACTAATCTTAACCTAGATAAAAGAACAACCAAATTAAACCTCTGCCTTTCAGGCATAGCAGAAAAACAAATGCGTTGGACTAAACTGAAGTTTTACGTTCATAGCAATAAGCCGGACACCATGTTGGCTAGAGGCTTGCGTCACATTGCACCACAATCAAAACCTATTGCTCTCCATACAGGTCACCTTATTCTCACAAGCAACCTGGCAGTGGTCTTGGCAGAATTTATGCATCATATGTCCCATTTTTTTACTGACTTTTTTTGCAATATTCAGCTTCCCCACATACCAGCTCAGAGCTAGGACATGCTAGATGCAGATAGCACTATGGTGGAAAGAAATTCTGCCATAAGCTCGCTCCTGTATTCCAGCTCTATGGATGGCATATATGATAAATTGAAGATATTGAACACATGGATTTAACCAGCTCTCTTATGGGGACTACAACAAAATTCCACAATACATGGTTTCACTGGTGGCACTTCTACTCAAATGCTTACAAACAGATGTTTGTTGGTTCCTTTTCTTCTTCCCCCGAATAGTTCCCAGTTGCCCCTAGTGTATTAACGCTTCACACTTTTTTACGCTCCCGCTAGGAGAAGATTACTTTGTCCCTGGTGGCCTAATTGTTTCCCCTTCCCCTCTCTGCTCCCTACCTCTCCCTTTGCTATTCCCCTTCTATCTCCCCTTTCCCCCTCTCCTTTCTGTCCTCCCTGCTGGCTTTTGGATTCATTTAGACCTCCATAATCTATTTCTGTTCCATATTCGTTTACGGATATGTTGTTTCATTATCTTATAGATTTTCTTTTTTACTCACACTAATGTTTTGCAAACTGAGATGAGCTTAATTCTCTGACCTGCTCAATATCCCCGGGCTTACGGCTCAAGGACTTCATACAGGTAACTGGTTGCCTTATCCTTCTTTTGGGCCCTTTTAGCCATTTTTTCTGACTTCTGTATTTGTCTATATAGAACTTTTAAGCAGGTTTGTTTATCCTGTTTCCTGGATGAGCTATTGTGACTTGTATTCTTTTGTAAAATTCAAATTACTTAGAAAATAAAGAATGCATAAATAAATGCTGCCATAAAAAATCTTCATACAGACAAAAGACTGGGCCCAGGTGGATACTCCGCTCTTATCTTCTAATTCCACATTTGCAGCAAATTTTTAACCATCTTACAACTGGGACCCCCTTTTTCCTGAATCCTAAAAAGCCAATGTGGTTCTGATCCCCAAACCAGCAACTGACCCACATTCATAGTCCAGCTACAGAAAAATGTGGATGTCATAAATCTTGGCAAGATCCTAGCTACTAGATTTGACTTCTTTCTGGGAAAAATCATTCACGAGCACCAAGCTGGTTTTATACCAATCAGAGGAGCATGCAAAAAAGTGTGTACAGCAATCCAACATATTAATCTGGCTCAATTCATTCCATGCTATTGTCTCTTGATGTCCTTTAGGCTTTTCAATATGGTCTTCTGACAATGCATGTTTTTTGCCCTCCAGAAGTGGGGTTTTGATGTCAATTTTTTCTGGATCTCAACCTTTCATGCCCAACACCTCAGCATCAATAAAATATGCAGGTTTTATTTCTGTTCACTTCTCAATTAGCCAGGGATGTCCTCTTTGCCCCATACATTTTATTTTGACACCTGACACTCCCAGCAACAGTTATTCCAATACATTAACATATCCATGGGCTTGAATTAGCTGGAGAGCACCATAATCTGTTGCTTTTCATGGATGACATTCTAATGCATATATCCTCTCCTCACATCACCCTTCCTAATCTCTTCATGGTTCTCGGACTTTGCACTTCTTTCAAACCTTCAAGTCAATAAAACTAAATACAAATATTTAAATTGAAAAATTTGACTTCTGACCAACTTCAAGTGATCCAAGGAAATTAGAACTGGCCCACTTCCCTACGACATCTGGGAGTTAAGCTTACACCCATCCTTTGAGTCTCTTTATAAAGCAAACTATCCCTCTTTGTTTAAAGATTTAGAAACCCTCCTTAGTACCTGGACACTTCTACCTACATCTTGGTTTGGCAGGAATCATGCACTAAAAATGAACAATTTGCTTAAACTTAAATTGTCTTGCCAGTCCCAATACCGAGTCATGTATTGAGAATGGAACAATGAAAATGCTTACATTTTTTGTGGCATTATTATACCAAGACTCCTAGCCTTGGTGTTATACCACCATAGATTGACAGGTGGGCTTGCAGTATCCAATCTAAAAACAATTTCTTACTGGTTCAAATAGCTCCCCTTGTATCCTCGCCACTCATGAAATGATCATCTGGACCCACTTTACAATAGCAGAATGGTCCCCCTTTCCCATATATAATTTAATCTAGATTCCTCCCCCTCAGAGACCTAGGATCACTCATCCATCAGTGCAACAGTGGGACTAGGTGAAGTACTCCAGTTATCTAATCTTGTCTCATCTGCCTCTGTTGGGTGTTCTGTATAATCCATCATTCATTCTGGTTTACGAAAATCCCTTATTGTTGGTGTCTGATGGCGGCAAACGAAAGGCACTAAGCATATCTGAATGTCTAAGTGACAGCAGGGGCAGGTAACTTGTAGCAAGCTACCTGTCTATGACAAGGGACTCGGTCATGCATAATATTAAATTATAGTCCTGTCAGAGAATCTTCAACAGTGTTTTGTTTCGAGAGTGGATTAGATATTTTGTTCCCTTACCATATAACTGGCTATTTATATTTACCACTGCATATAGACATTCAAAAATATATATTTTTTATCTTTACATATTAATGAAATTGCACACCACACATTTTTTTTAGGTTTTTATCCGATTAATCAAAACAATAAAATTGGCCAACCGATGAACAAGCCATTAGGCTAAGGGTCCTTTCACACGAGTGGACTGTTCAGGTCCGCCTGCCGTTTTTTTAGGCGGACCTGAACGGAAGCTCCATTGTCCTCTATGGAGCGACGGATGTCAACGGTGACATGTCTGCTGACATCCGATCCGCTAAACACAGACGGATGGAAACCCAATTTTCCATCCGTCTGGCGGATCGGATGAACATGGACAGACGGTCCATGTTCATCTGATCCCCCATAGAGGAGAGCGGGACTCTGACAGGTCTGTTTCTGCACGGAGTGCAGAGACGGACTTGTCATCCGCCGGCTCAGCGGGGATCAACGGATGGATCCCCGCTGAGCAGCGGAGCCCTCCGCTGGTGTGAAAGGACCCTTATTGGCCAATCGCTGAGAACGCTGACTGAAGTGTTCTGGCAGCAGGCGTACCCATGTCAAAACACAATAGAGCAGCAGGGGAGATTGCTGTACTAACGTCACAAAGTACAGCGGCTCCTCCAGAGCGGTGAGTTTTTTTTTTGTTCAGCCCTACTGAACGAAAAAAAGACTACTACTGTGTACTAGGATTAAAGTGATACTAAAGTCTAGTTTTTTACCTTAAAAATAACAAACATGTTATACTTTGCAGTGGTTTTGCACAGAGCAGCCCAGATCCTCCTCTTCTCGAGTCCCTGTTTGGCGCTCCTGGTCCCTCCCTCCTGTTGCGTGCCCCCCCATTCAGACACAGAGCCGTGGCCCAGCCTCGCCCCCTTTCCCTCCTCATTGGCTCGCTGACTAGAATTGACAGCAGCGGGACCCAATGGTGCCGCGCTGCTGACTCAGCCACTGAGGAGGGGAATCCCAGACAGCCGAGTCTCTTGTGCAACATCGCTGTATTTGGATGGACCTCAGGTAAGTATTAAGAGGGCTGCTGCACAAAGAAGGCTTTTTATCTTAATGCACAGAATGCATTAAGATATAAAACCTTCTGCCTTAACAGCCGCTTTAAGAGGAATTCCTATGAGAGCGTTTGTTCTTTGCCCAAACTACCTTATTCATAGCATGTAGTATTTGGAGCTACAACTTCATCTTGTTTCTGTTATGTAATTTACTTTTTGCATTTTGCAGCTCTTCATGCTCTTAGAACTTGTTCAATGCAATTGTGTGCTTGTGATCCATGCTACTATCTGCTGTGCATTTTATCAAAATTCAATAAAACATTTGTAAAATAAAAAGTATCTTCAGGTTCACTGACAATTAGGTATGATAACGATGCTTCAGTAATATGCACACAAGGCAGGGATCAACTCTATGGCCAGTTGGCGTGAACCAATGTCCAGAGCCAGTAACATGAGCAATGTTGTCCCTAAGGTACTGATGGGGGGGGTATACTAGTTCATCTCATTATTCTGAATGTCTGGGTACAGCCTGTGTTACTGGGAATGGGTATTGTCAGCTTAGCGTTTACTTACCTCATTCCATTTTAGAAGGCACTTATAGTCTGAATGGACACTTTCAGTTGGTTTGTCTTCAGATATTATGAGCATAAGGGTTTTCCTGCAAAGTATATTAATGACTACTTAAGTATTTATATTTTCTCAAAGAGACTTGTATAAAAATTAAAAAATAGTAAATGTGCATAATGCTCTGACAAGAATAAAGTGCACAAGGGCAGCTCAATCTGCAGTCAAAACTTGCCAACATACCCATCATTTGTTGTATCGAGTTTAGGATCCAGGTTTCCAATACCGACACATAAAACCCTGTTTATAAAAAATATATATAAATTAGTTAAGACTTGCATGAAAAGATGTTCCCTGGTCCTCAATCTGTCAGTATGTGCATATAAAATAATTATTATATTTGAATGGAAGACAGGCAAACAGCCAGCTTATAGAACACTTCTGAACCCATACCCTGCACAGTTCCATTTATTACACCTTGCTAAAACCAGGTGTGCATGTTTTCCCTTCCTTTAATTCAGTTTTAATTCCCCTTTCCTTTGTATTGTGACTGGTTAAGTTTTGTCTATGCAATTGCATTAATGAAGTATTATTTGAAAGCTGCAAAGTTGCCTGCAGATAGTGAAAACACTTGCTGTAAACCACTGTGTATACTCATAGTATACACTAGCAATAACTCTTCCTATGAATGGGTTTCTAAAGAAACAATACAGGAGCTGGAACTACACAGAGAGGTTGCCATCTTCACACAACCCTGATCAGCCCTGTGCCATAGTCATGACCATTCTGGTACTACAGTAGGTTTTAACTTTAGAGGTGATGCCTGCGGTGATTACATTTAAACCAGGACCATCTGATTTGCGATCCATGTATGGACAGAAAGGATGTACAGAAGTTGATCTACCGATCGACTTCTGTACGACCGCTCTTTTGGATTTATCCCCGCTTAATAAGCGCCGCCGGCTATAGCAGTGTATTCTGACAGTGAGTTAAGTCTTCCCGCTGTCAGAATATGATAGCTCAGCGGGAAGGACTTTCCCATCCACCTCGAGTCTGTAGATGTGGATAATCAAGTCTTTTTTTTTTATTTTCAACCTGCTGGTTAAATGAAAAAAGTAAAAAATTACTCATCTATGAGCTGCCTTAGTGTTGCTACATTGTTGCTTATGGCTACTTACTGTTTTAGTTACACAAGTTCATCAAGACTTGTCATGCCAAACTAGTGTCTTTTGTCCCCCAAGAAGTTTTCTTCTGTGCAGTCCGTGGAGTTCAGCGTTGTCTTGTTTGTTGCTCACCATGTACCCATCTCCTAGCAAACTCTGGACAATAACTACAAAGAACGCTGGGCGCTAAACCCCAACACAAGCATGTCAATTGTAACCGCAGCCAGGTGCATGGGTAGGTTCGGGCAGCCTCAAAAGTGGCCACCAGGGTACTGGAACAGATGAATGCCAAGCAGCCATCTATCTCCCTGTCCTTGCTGGATGTTTGACTAGAGATCGGCACACTACATCTGTCTTCCCATCACTGTCTGGGATTACTGCTCGGCACCATGTAAGAATTATTCGATAACTTCAATAAACTTGCCATCTTTCTTGGACATTGTTTTATGTGGAACTTCCTTTAGCCCAAGACTGTGTGCATATGCTTTGAGCCCAGCTGTTACATTCCCCATACATAACAGTTTTCTGGGGGTTTTTTTACACTGGAGTGCTTGTTTAGTGTTCTTTCTTTCCATTCATTCGTCTAGCATACTGCCTTCTTAAAATTCCTGTTTGCACACATGCCGCTAACTAGCAGAAGGAAACTTCAAAACTAATCTTAGAAAGTATTATTTTACTGAAAAAGTAGTTGATGCATTAAGTAGACTGCCAGCAAAGGGAGTGAGCCAGTAAACAGTAAGTGGATTCAAACATGCTTAGGACAAACATAGATCTATACTCAGACAAAAAAGTTAAACAACAATAAAAAACAAAAAACAAAAAAAAAGTATACATATGTAAAAAAAAAAAGAAAAAAAGAAAAAGAAAAATGGGGCAGACTCAATGGACCACTTGGTCTTTTTTTCTGCAGTCAATTTTTTTGTATGTCGCAGTTCCTTACCAGGTGTTTAGTAACTGTTGCTGTAACTGCTTATAAAGTGTTTGAAAGTGTTCACTGGAGCTTGGCTTCAATTTGTTAATGCATTTAAATCTGCTGGTGCATCTAACAAGATCCTCCAAGATTAACAATGCTGCTGTCCAATGGTGTATCTGTTGCCCCTTAATCCAGGGTGTAGACATTCTAATACAGCAAGTGTGTTACTGATCAGATCACCAGGTAAAGAGGGGAAAAGCCTAAAAAAGAAAACTAATGCAGCTACCACATCTAATGTTAAGCTGCAATATGTTACATTTTTGGTTTGGTTTTGGGTTTAATACCACGGGTATAGAATGGACATCAAATCTGGAGACTTAATTTTCATAAAGGCATTACTGAATCAATGGCTTTGTGACAAGGACAATAGACCTGGACCAGTCACTTTGGGGTTTATTCTATAAACCTAAGGTCTAACAGCTTTTTTTTTTTTTTTTTTATCTCAGCCTCAGAGACTTGCTAGTGTTTTAGGTTAAAGTGATTGTAAACCCTTACACACAGATGGAACAAATCTTCCTATATTTGTTGTACCCATTTATTTGCAGTGTTCTCTCCTCTACAGCCATTTAAAGTCCAGAATTTATAAAGCTTGTCTGAGCGGTCAGAAAAAAAAAAAAA
>BLSH010201110.1:117008-141658 GCA_018402905.1 Glandirana rugosa
CCATTCAATATGTTTTTTAGGGAAAAAAAGTTCACGTTAACCCGTGCAGTTCGCGTAGCCCCAAATAATTAAAATAACGGGTCTTATAAGACCGGTTGCTTTACTTTTATTTCCCAAAGGAAAACTAAACCTCACAGGCATGTGAGCTTTGTTTTTTCTCAGCCTCAACTCCCCTCCATGTTAGCCTATGAGTCCATGTACATGATAGGCATTTACAGGAGATAAATGGCAGAAAAAAATATCACTTGTGCCTTTGCGAGAGGAGTGTTTTGGCTGAAAAAAAACAAAACAAAAAAACACCTGACGCGATACAACACATGTTAACGCTAGGAGGGTTTAGCGCTTGAGTGTTTTTATTTTCATTTCGTTGGCCAGAATATTCTGGGCAATAAAATTAATAAACCCCGATGCGCTTGACGTGCCCAATTGCACTTGAAAAAAAGGGATTTTTTGTATAACTTACCGTAAAATCCTTTTCTCTGAGTTCACTGACAGACGCAGCATTCTTATGACACATGGGGTTATGCTCATCCTACTAGGAGTAGACTAGGCAAAAACAAACAAAAGCGTAGGTTGGCCCCTCCCAGGGGGCCGTCCTCACCTTAGCATATAATCCCCCTGCTCTGTACAGAACATCAGTTCGTAACAAGCCGTACAAAACCATTGCAGAGAGGTGGGTGCTGTGTCTGTCAGTGAACTCAGAGAAAAGGATTTTACGGTAAGTTATACAAAAAATCCCTTTTTCTCTTCCGTTCACTGACAGACGCAGCCTTCTTATGACACATGGGGACGTCCCAAAGCTGTGCCAATCAAGAGGGGTGGGCAAATCATAACAACTGCACCCAACAGAAAAACGCCCTCTCAGGTGGCGCTAACCGCACCTATACTGCCGCTTGCAATACCTTGCGGCCAAAAGCAGCATCCGAGGATGCCGAAACATCAATTTTGTAAAACTTAGTAAACGTGTGCACTGAGGCCCAAGTGGCTGCCATGCACACCTGAGACACCGAAGCCTGGTGTCTAAACGCCCAGGAAGTACTAACTGCCCTGGTGGAATGAGCCGTGACTGGGAACGGGGGAACCTTACCCCGAATCTCATATGCATGAGTCACAGTCTTCCGTATCCAACGAGATACGGTAGTTGACGAGGCCGCCATACCTTTGCGCGACCCTTCCGCCAGCAAAAATAAAGAATCAGACTTTCGAAAGGAAGCTGTAGAAACTTAAATACACCCGCAAGGCCCTCACCACATCCAAAGAATGCAGCTCAACTTCTTTGGGATGTGACGGGTGCGGGCACAATGAGGGGAGAACAATATCCTGATTTAAATGAAAGGAAGAAACCACCTTCGGAAGAAACGAAGGGGAAGGCCGCAGAACTGCCTAGTCCTTATGGAGGACCAAGTAAGGTGACCTGCAGGATAATGCAGCTAACTCCGACACCCGCCTGGCGGATGTGATAGCCACCAGAAAGGCCACCTTCTGCGACAACAACTGTAAGGGAATGTCCCAAATTATTTCATATGGTGGCTTCTGCAACACAGAAAGCACCAGATTCAAATCCCACTGTTCCAAAGGCGACCGTATCCGAGGAGCCACATGACGTACCCGCTGTACAAATGTACGGATCAATGAATGAGACGCCAAGGGCCGTTGAAAAAGAACTGCCAGGGCCGAAATCTGCCCTTTAAGCGTATTTAACGCCAGGTTCTTGTCCAGTCCTTGCTGTAAAAATGACAGTACTCTGGATACTCTATAAGAGCGGGGGTTCCAACCCCCTGCCTCGCACCAGGTAATATAGGCCTTCCAGGTCCTATGATAAATCTTACGTGAGGAACTCTTGCGTGCTTTTATCATAGTAGGGATTACAGAGTCAGAGACACCCCTCTCCCTCAATACCTGGGACTCAATAGCCAAGCTGTCAAAGCCAGCGAGAGTAAAAGCAGGGCGCCGGATGGGCCCCTGAGCCAGTAGGTCCCCGTGGAGCGGAAGATGCCATGGAGCCTCTGCCACCCTCTGTACTACGTCGGCATACCAAGGATGCCGGAGCCAATCCGGAGCTACCAGAATTGTCGGGATTCCCCCCGCCTCTACCCCACGTACAACCCGCGGTAGAGCCCCTAGAGGAGGAAAAATGTACAGCAACCGATACTGACCCCGAGGCCTGTGAAGCACTGCCCCCCGAAGGATCAGAGCCGTGTCCGCGGCTGTTGCTGTGCTTCTTGTTCCGCCCTAATGGTTTACCTACGCCACCTCCGTGGCATTGACCGACTGAACCAGAACCGGGCGGCGCAGCCTCTCTGTCCAACGGGACAGGTAAAGCCTGCTCGCTCTCAGTTCCGGTACCTACATCGACCAATTGAGGGGAGGACAACTTCTCCCCCCCTTTAGGGCCGGAACCTGAATCCCCCAAACCAAGGGTTCCCGGGACTGACACTCCGACCTGATCGGCCTGTCCAGGGATAGAGGAGATTTGTCCCACCGTGACAACATTGCCTCTCGCAGGAGCCGAGTGTTCTGGGCGTAAGGTATCGCTTCGCAAGTCGACACCCTGAGCCCCAACACCCATATACAGATCTGTAAGGAGAACCACTGGCGCGATCACAGGGTTCGCCCAGCCTGAAGCGTTAGACGCTTGCTCGGTGTTAGGAACACCCCTGTCTGTACCGTGTCCGGAAACAGACCTAGGTACTCCAGCCGGCAAGCCAGCGTTAATGATGACTTCTGACCGTTGAGCACCTGACCGGCGCCTAGAAGCGCCCCCCCCCACGCTCCTGCGGGTGCCTCAAGTTTGAGGGGAAGGACTTTTCTGGGGGCAGAGAGCTGCTTGCAACACCCAGAAACCAGCCCCCTACCCGTGAGGCGGGTGGGGGCAACCCATCATGCGGAGGCAGACTTGTCCTCCGCTTTTTCGGACTTACGCTGCCAGGGCCTCTTGGCCTCTCTCCCCAAACACCGCCCTCAGCTGTTCCAAGGACACAAATGCTCCAGGGGTGGACTGTAGATCTGCAGGTACCCCTGCCATAGAATTGCCGGCCTCTGACATCTCAGCCCGGCACCCCCGCTGTGTAACCACCACCTCTACCCCACAAATCAGCCAGGGAGACCCGGGCGGATTACACCCACCGCTACCAGCACCCAGGAAGCGCCAGCTATACTTGCTGTTTGATGCCTCAGCACTCCAACCGAAGAGCAATGCCCACGAACTGCTGCACGGCAGGAGCTTGTTACTGTGTGTCAGCCGTGCTGTCCAAGCAAAAACCGGAAGCCCACACCCGTTTTTAAGGACTTCCTGCACAAGGACTGCAGTTCTCCCAATCGACCACTGGAGGGCGCCAGCGAGCAGGCTGGAAACCACATGGTTCTCAAACAATGGACGCTGCCATTACACACGTGCGGTCGGCCACGAACGAGCGGTGCTCCAAAATCCAATGGCGACGGCCCACCTAACACATTGCTCCGGACGGTCGGTGCAGATTCAAATGGTTAGTGCAAAAGTGCATGCGGGGGATTGAGGGGGGAGGGGGAGTGGGGGGAAGGCCTCTAACAGACCCCCACCGGCTGACCACCACAGAGCTGCCCAGGTGCCCACTCTCCATGCCTCTAGGGCAGAAGAGGGGTTCACTCACCAATCCGACGGGCGCAACGGGTAGCCACCCGGAGCAGACCTACCTCCCGGCAAGAAGGCATGCTGCTGGCCAGGCCACTGGACAGGCGAACCAGTCACTGGGCTCTAGTGGGTTTTAGCCACTGGCCGCCCGCACGGAACGGGCGCTATGCAGTGGGCCCCCCTAAGGGGGTTCGCATAGTGTTGGCCGGACTGGGGAAAGACTAGGATTCGAGATATCCTCTATACCACCAGCCAGCTTCTTGATAGCAGTCTTCCTTAGATGAATCTTCAGGAGACCGCTGCTCCCATAGGGAACCAGGTCTACTCCTTGCACTAGGCAAATAAAAACTGATGTGCTTTACAGAGCAGGGGGATTATATGCTAAGGTGAGGACGGCCCCCTGGGAGGGGCCAACCTACACTTTTGTTTGTTTTGCCTAGGCTACTCCTAGTAGGATGAGCATAACCCCATGTGTCATAAGAAGGCTGCATCTGTCAGTGAACGGAAGAGAAAGCATTTTTGCAGCTACTGTTCTCCTGCCATGAGAAAAGTGTTTAGAAGAGCCCCAGCGTGCATGCAGCCTAATGGTTTGGGGTTATTTTGTATACTTTTTAAATTACATTTGTAATATTTTTATGTTACGGTTTTGTTTTACAAATATATAACCACACACAGGATTCACAGCACAGCATATGAGAGCACATCAGAAACTGTTTGCCTTCAGTCGGTCTCTCTGTAAATGAAGCTTTTTAGTAGAATGCTAAAGAATAATTTTAATATAGTTTTTTTTTTTTTTAAATGGTTCAACTTTAACTCTAAGTAAAGACTATAGAAAAAAAAATAAAAAAAAGACTATGCACTGCCTTTAATTATATACTTGTCCCACTAATCAATGCCAGCCTAATTATGATACACGGAAGTTCTTATAATATGATAGCTCAGGGCTTGACAAATTTGCTTTGAATCTAGGAGCCAGCTAAAAAAGTTAGGAGCCAGTTTTTTTTAGTGTAGTGTGGGGTTGTCAAAGCCCCCCGGGGGTAATGCAAGTAATTTGCCCCCCCCTAACTTACTCACAGCAGAGCAGTCAGTCAATAACGCCAAAGTAACACTTACATCAGGGTTATAGGCTGGCCAGAAAGAATGACACTAAAAAATCTGTTATGGCGGAAATCTTTATTATGCCTAATGCATGGTGACTGCAGCATGTAAAACACCCTCATCTGCTGCCTAATGGATCTTAAGGGAGGCCATTTGTGGGTGGCAAAAACATGTCTCTACTGCACATTTTTACCAACCAACTGCACATCTAAACGAAGCCTTAGTGGCATTTTAAATAAAATACAAAAAAGGTGAGAAAGTATTCCAGCGCTGCTGATCTTCTGCTGCCTCTTTGCAGCCACTTCCTGCTTACATGTGTGTCCCCCACAGTCACTGTTCATTGCTCTGGTGGGTTTCCAGTCACCAAGAAATACTGGAGCCCAGTTGCACAAAGAGTGGTAATGGTTGATGGTACACAGGGCTTTATCACAATTTTTCTTGCTTAGAATAAAGATCACCATTCTCGCGGTGTAACATAATCTTTCACATTATACAAAGAAAAAAAAAAGAAAAATATGGGCTAACTTTACTGTTTAGTTTTTTTTTTTTTTAATTCATTAAAGTGTATTTTTTCCAAAAAATTGTGTTTGAAAGACCGCTGCGCAAATATCGTGTGACATAAAATATTGCAACAACCGCCGTTTTATTCTCTAGGGTCTCTGCTAAAAAATAATATAGAATGTTTGGGAGTTCTAAGTCATTTTCTAACAGAAAATACTGGATTTTACTTGTAAGCCACAAATGTGAGAAAAGGTTTAGTCTTTAAATAGTTAAACTTTCCTCATACAGTACGGAGATAATTGCTTTGAAAGAAGGATACATTGTAGTCCGTTTTTTCTTCCTAACTATCAACAAATATACCGGGCAGCCAGCCAAGTTTAACAGCTGTTAGATTAAACAGAGAACGGCGAATCTGACAATATATGGAGAGAAGGAACGGCTGTCACTCACCAGGACGCCATTTCTGGTTGCCATGGTGACCTGGCGCCCGGGGATTGTCGAGGCCTGTGATAGCTACAACTTTTTTTTTTACCCCTTCTGCAGAGTGACCGATCCTGCCATGTCACAGCTTGTGTCTTATCGTTTCTACAATTGTCCTCTAAATCTACTTTAATGGTAAGGAACATTACAGTCATATCCATCATCACCAAGACCCAAGGAATCATATTTAGTTATATACCTGTGAATTAGCATTATTTCCTCCTCTGTAGCCTCCCTGACTGGCAATTGTTCACATCTCTCTGTAAGTCCATAATGCTGTAGCTTCTTGTAGGAGACGGATAGTCTTTCAGGGACTTCAATAGCACACTCTGCACTGGGAAGGAATAGAAAAGAATGACAGCACATTCCATATAAAAAGGTGCACACTGCTATTTGTTGCATTGCTGTACACCAAACATCAGTGGTGAAATAAAAAATGAACAATGAATTTTACAGTGCAGAGAATGAATGGTATATGGCTATTTGGTCTGATGTTCTGTGGCAGGGATGAACAAAGCTTTTTTGTTTTTTTTTCGCAAAAGAGATTTGAATGCTTCTTCTGTCAAAAAACTCTACCATCTAGCAATTTTTATTTCATGTGCTTAGTTTCGCTTTAACAAATGATTATGCAGGATAGCACATGCATTATACATTACATGATAGAACATACCAAAAACGGTAAAGATATTGCAAGTTTTAATTGTTATTTTATCATTATTTTACTTACTTTTCCCAAAGCAGCTTATAGCTCATCATTTCCTCATCATAAACCAAGGCCGTTGAAGAAGCCATTGCTGGAAAATGCCAAATGCATGTTGTTATCAACAAATTTAATCTTAAACAGGTATACAATGGGGAAAAAAGATTGAAGCTGTTGACAGAATGGTTCAGTTATCCAGTGCTGTAGCATAATTGCCAATCACACCAGCAGCTGGGGTGCAGTGAGATAACAGCGCTGATGACATTTTACATGCATACACTGCATAACATCAGAATCGCAATAGCAATGCAAATAATAGTGATTACTTTCTGATTTTCTGCATGCCTTGCAGCTTATGCTCTGCTGTTTACTTTCTATTTCTAAAGACTACATATTCCATTGAACCATGCTGTCTACAAGCAGTGATTCCCATATGACTTCATCTCTAGAAATTCCTCCTCTCAGCACCTCTGTATTTCAGAAGGCAGGCTCTGTGAAATGTGTGACATAGCAGTGCCTACTCATAGGGCACAGGAAATGTATGTCATGGAATTCAAGGAAGTAAATGTGTGGGGATCTTCACAACGTAAATTTACAAACTTCAAGATTGTTCACATGTAACATTTTGACCATAGATAAACTATAAAAGAGAAGTATGGGCTATGGGGTAAAAAAAAATTATACTCACCTAGGTGGGATGCAGCATTGATCCGATGCTGCATATGTCCCCTGCCGGCTGTGCACAGAGAAGTAAGCGATCAAACACCATGATCGCTCAGTTCTCCCCCCTCTGCTCTGAGCAGAGAGCCATGACTGTCAGTCACCAGCTCCCTGCTCTGCTCACTCAACC
This sequence comes from Glandirana rugosa, assembly GCA_018402905.1. Classification (NCBI taxonomy): domain Eukaryota; kingdom Metazoa; phylum Chordata; class Amphibia; order Anura; family Ranidae; genus Glandirana; species Glandirana rugosa. The sequence goes on from BLSH010201110.1 coordinate 124,248, forward strand.
ATATGGTCGGAATCTTTTCAGAGCCTGGACCGGCTTTGTGACGTCAACTGAAGATGGGTCACAGTCTGTTACCAGGGATGCACCGATACCACTTTTTCGCCACCGACTACAAGTACCGATACTTTACCTTTGGTAGTCGCCGATACCAATTACCGATACCGGTCGCGTAGGTAGGGGGGTGGGTTGTTAGGGAGCTGGGTGAGGGCAGGGTTGAAGAGGGGGGGGGGAAGTAGAGGGGTAAGTGAGGGCAGGGTAGTTGAGGGTGGGGTGAAATAGGGATTGTGGGGTGGGAGAGTTGAGGTGGAAAAGGCTGTGATCGCTGGGGGAAGAGGATGAGGATGGAGGGTCATTGGGAGACATGGGGGCAGAGGTGACAGCTGGTGAGGGAGGGAGGAGGCAACACAGGGTGGGCAAGAGGACACAACACAGGGAGGGCACAGGGGATTAGAAGTGCAAAGTATAGGGGGTTTGGAGAGCACAGTACAGGGAGTTAGTAGAGGACAGTACAGGGATTTAGGGGGGCACAGTAAGGGTGTAAGAGTGCACAGTGCAGGGGTCGCTGCTGGCAGTGCACTAGGGAGAGCTCTGTCTCCCATCCTTGCACTGTACACAGCCTGAACACAGACAGAGAGCTCCTGATCCCCACAGCACACACTATAGTCCCCTGCACCAACTATAGTCCCCCCTCAATACAGACCCCCTTCCACTAACTACAGATCCCCCTCTCTCAGTATAAACTCCCACCCACAGTACAGATCCCCCTCCCTCAGTACAGACCCCCTTCCTCAGTATAGCCCCACCCCCACTAGGTACAGAGCCCCATCCAGCAGTATAGACTCCTCTCCCTCAGTACAGACCCCCCCCAATCAGTGCGGGCCCCATCCATAAATGTAGGCCCCCTCCATCAGTGCAGGCACCCTCTCCCCTCCCATAGCACTCCCCCGCCCCCCACCCAGCACATGTCCATCTGTATTATTATGAATCATAGGAAGAAAGGAGCAGCGCTCAAAGGGTAAAATCAATGCAAAAGCCTGATCCAGGAATGTAAAATGAGTAAACATTTATTGACCATAACCGAAATATTAAAAAACACAGTAGTTCTCTGATATGCAGTAAATGATTGTAACCGACTAAGTGGCGGTGAAAAAAGAAACCATTTGTTTTAAGCTTATGTAGAGCCACAGTGGACCTCCAGGAATGGAAGGAGACGTCAGCTTCCTGGATTGCCGGCCATGTCACTCTGCTGACTTTGGTCAGCCTGCCATCCTTTCTTCAAGGACCGGGACTTGGCCTGGGAGGACGGCCATGCCAAGGCACTCAGGGAAAAGAACCGCCGATGTTGTGGGGACCAGGTTCCTACTCCCGGCGCTGGTGTTGCTGAGAACGAGGAGGGGGGGGCGGACCAGCCATCACCACACACACACGCTGGCCGGCCGGGAGCCATGTCCTAGGTGCGGGATGTAGCAGCCAGCTGGAAGGGGTGTGGCCCTTGGCAGCCTCCCTCCTCCTGTCTACATGTAAAAAGAGAGAAGGGGAGGCACCGGCAGCTTCGGTCAGTTTTCCAGCTCCGCTGAGGAAAATAGCGCGTCCTGCCCCCAGCTCACGTCACTGCAGGTATTGGTTTCCGGTATCGGAGCATTTTCACGGGTACTGATACTCACGAAAATGCCTAGTATACTGGTATCGGTGCATCCCTAGCTGTTACCCATAAGAGAAATACAGTAGCTTTGGCTATACTTTTTTAAGTTCTACTGGCTGCAGAGCCTTGCAGTGCTGTGGATCACTTTGCCCTGCACTGAGAAAAAAGTAATGCATGTCATCATTTTTTTCAGCACACACCACCACAGCATTGTGGTGTAACCAGGCCTGAAAGGTAACTAAGCTTTGTGTGAATGGGCCCTAACTCCTAATGGTTCCTGAATTTCAGTGACAAACACAAATAATGCAAATGCATTATAAACACATGTAAGTGCACATGCAAAGCTGCACAAAGAACACAAGGATTTTGGCGTAAACAAACCCTTAATCTTCATGTCCTTTTTAACAAATGCCTTACCTTAGCTAATTTTTATTGTTCAGTCTGGTTTCCAATTTGTGTGTCGGGAAGCACTAAAAAATACATTTAGAAACTACATTTCCCAGCATTCATTGTGCCATTTCCTCCTAGTAGGGAATTCCAATAGGTAGATCAGTGGGAAATCCATTGTGCGGGTTAGAATTCATTAGAGATTGTTAAAATAAGAGTATGCACATCTTCTCTATTAGTTTACTGTAAAGCTTTCTTTTTTGTGATATTCTGCAATGGAGGATTAAATGATCAAAATCACATTCGCTTAGGCTGGCCATACACTGAGGTGTGTTTGGATACTAGTCTGAACCCACCTGAGCTATCCCACCAGGAAGCTGTCACTGTGGATTATCACTCATAAGCTACCAAGGCATTCCCCACCCTGCAGCCGCATGTATTCAAGGGGTGTGTAAATTTACATAGTGGACAATGCTTCGGTAGCTTATGAAAAAATCCACAGTGACAGCTCCCTGGTGGGATAGCTCAGGTGGGTTTGAACTAGTATTTCAACAGGCCTGAGCTCATTCCTGATATACTGATAACAGATTCCATCAATGCTATACAACATAGATGGACAAATCTCCCTTTGCGGCTTTTGTATTTTGACAGCCGGCCCCAGCGACTGTCAAAATACCCAAACAGCTATGCAGCGAAGCAGATTTTTGGCTGACAATTTTCCACCACCTCCTCTGAATGTTTTTTTTTTTTTTGTAATTCTTATTTTATTTTCAGAAATAAATTGCATACTGTATAACAATCAAGGTATCGGCAATCAGTAACATCAACAATTGGGTGAAAATAAAATACAAAGTCCAGTTGAGGATAGCATAGCAGCTAATACTTCGCCATATGTGTGTGTGTGTGTGTATGTGTATATATATATATTATATATATATATATATATATATAACTCTTCCGAGTCTAGAGATGATGATCAGTTCATTGACGCGATAACGGTCTTGCAGCTGTGTATAAGACCCATTACAAAGAAACCTGAATTTTTTTAATCAAATTTTTTTCACCCACTGAGTGAACTTTGGCCAAAATTTGCACAGTGTATAATCAGCTTTAGTGTCTCTTTGATGCATCCACCCAGCCAAATCAAAGATGTAAACAAAGTTGCGTTTGTGCATGCCTGTGCTCAGATCCTTACAGCGGAGTCTGCCTGCACAGCCATCTAGCCTTGTTTTATGTGTAGGGAGGGATTAGGTGTGATTATTCAGATGAAGGGCATTCTTTTGGGGAGGAGGGTTGGGAGTGCTTTCAATACGAAACCATGTTACACTATGGTCTCAAAGACTATGATAGATGCAAATGTGACCACAGAGCATTTATGGGAGGGGCTAAGCACTGTTTAACTAGAGCAGGGATATGCAATTAGCGGACCTCCAGCTGTTGCAAAACTACAAGTCCCATCATGCCTCTGCCTCTGGGTGTCATGCTTGTGGCTGTCAGAGTCTTGCTATGCCTCGTGGGACTTGTAGTTTTGCAACAGCTGAAGGTCCACTAATTGCATATCCCTGAACTAGAGGGTACTGACACTGTGCTCGATTTCAGATGTTTGCAGACACTAAAGCTAGCCATACATGGATTGAAATTTGACCAGTTCAGCAGGGACCAGCTGAATTTCGATCCATGTATGGTTACCCTAGTTGTACAGAACTCAATCTATTGATCAACTTCTGTCCAACCAGACTGTCAGATTTTTTCTGATCGATCGGTGCCTCTGGCTATAGCCGGAAACATTGATAATTGTATTCTGACGGTGGGGAAGGCTCTCCGCTGTCAGAGTACAAAGCCAAAGTGGGAGGATTCCCCCCATCAACATTCAATGTGTGAATGCAGGAATTGGATCATTTTTTTAATTCAACCCTTTGGTTGAACGAAAAAAAAGAAAGAAGAAGATAAATGTATGGCAGGGGTCAGCAACCTGTAGATCGCGATCTACCAGTAGCTCGCGGACAGGTGGCTGGTAGATCTCGGTCTAGGCTTGCTGACCCGCCATCCCAGAGCATCAAACAGATTGCTATTCAGAGGGTCTACTTCTAAAGTTGGGGCTGCAGTAGGAATCAAGAGCCGCATAAGCCGATGCCTCCTCTGTATTGCTGGCTCCTGTCCCGTGCGGAGTGATTCCAACTGCACCCCATCTCTTATCCCGGATAGCGTTCTCCAGAGTGGTGCCAGCAGCAGGAAAGAAGAGAACCTTTAGGTCAGTGTGAAGCAATACACTGGGCATAATAGCGTTGTTTCTTTCTAACCACCTGGTTTAACCCCTTGGACCCTGCAAAAGCATGCAGTTGTGTATTTGCAGAGTAGCCCCATTTACTTAAATGCTGCGGCATGTGTACACCTTTGGCTGCTGCCCTAGCAGCTAAAGGGGGTAAGGATTGGGCACGGTAAAGCCATAATTCAACTGCAGGGTTTTACCACCTCCCAACTTTACGTGTGAACCAGCCCTAAGGGTGCCCCTGCCGAATACAACTAAGGACTCATTCACTAGTACAGCAGTATCTGCTGCTCCTCTGAAAAGCTATCCAAGTGTGTGTGACAGTTGGTGAGGAGGTGATATATTGCCTCCTCACCACCTGATTTAAAACCATGATTGCCATGCAATGCATGCGATTGCGGCATGGTAGTACAGCATTTAGAAGTTTAAATCAGGTGTGAGGAAGCAACACTCTGCCCCGTGATCTTTGAATTCTCCCATGTTGTTCAAGTAGATCTCCATCTCTTTAAGGTTGCCTACCCCTGATGTATGGCCTACCTAAAGCCTTGTACACACTGAGTTTTTTTTCGTTCAACCCAGTGGATTGAACTAAAAAAACTGTCAGCTCCAGTTGGAGCCGCTATACTAGCGATTAAGGATGGGCTCTGGCTTGTTCGCAAGTGCACGTGCCCGAGCCCACCAGGAAGTGAACCCTGCACTGCGCTAATCATAGGCAGGGAGACATTTCCCCGATGTGCGGCTGCATCGATCGGGGAATGTCTCCCTGCCTGTGATTAGTGCAGCGCCGGGTTCACTTCTTGGCGGGCTCGGCCTGGTGCACTTGCGAACACGCCCGAGCCCATCCTTACTAGCAATCCTAGGTTTGTATAGCGATCTCCCTCGCTGAGCTGTTGTGTTCTGACAGGGGGACAGCCTCTCTGCCATTGGCTGAGAGCGCTGATTGGGAGTCGGTCGGATGCTGGTTTTCCAGAATGCTCGTCCAGCTTCTGTCAGACCGGCTGGCATACATACAGGCCGAATGTTGGCTGTTTTTTATTGAACCATTCAATGCCACCTGGCATTCAGCCCGTGTGTGCGGGGCTAAAAGCGGAGTTGCACCCAAAAGTGGAACTTCTGCTGATCTGCTTCCTTCCCCCTCCAGTGCCACATTTCAGGTACCCTTCCCCACTTCCAGGCGCCGTGGCCAATTAGAAAGCGCAGAGTGCAGAGCGCTTCGCACACATGCAGTAGGGAGCCAGCTGTAAAGTCGAAAGGCTTCACTGCCGGTTTCCCTTACAACGAATGGCGGTGGCAGCACCCGACAGCCAATCCAAAAATCGGCTGGGGTGCCGACATCATGGGCTCCCTGGACAGGTAAGTGTCTATATATTAAAGTTCAGCAGATACAGTATTTGTAGCTGCTGACTTTTTTTTCCCCAGGCAGAACACCTCTTTAGGGCTAGGTTCACACTCATTTCTAAGGATGAGCTCGGGCGTGTTCGCAAGTGCATGTGCCCGAGCCATGCTGAACCCTGCACTGCGCTAATAAGAGGCAATGAGACATTCCCTGATCACTGCAGCCGCGCATCGGGGAAATGTCTCCCTGCCTGTGATTGGCGCAGGGCAGAGGACAGGGGGTCAAGTAGGACAGAAGACAGCGGGTCAGTACGGTAAAGGACAGGAGGTCAGAAGGGTAATGTCCCACTGCCTGCAATTGGCGCAGTGCAGGGTTCACTTCCCGGGGGGCTCGGGCACGTGCACTTGCGTACACGCCCGAGCCCATCCTTACTCATTTCCCTGTAGCCATGTTTGCTGGGCTGCTCTATCTGCGAGAAATGCAGGTCCATGAACCTTTTCTGAACCTACAACCGCACAGATAGTGCTATGCATTTTTGAATTAAAGGGATTGTAAACCGTTGCAGTTTATCACCTTAATGCATTCTATGTATTAAGATTAAAAACCTACTGTAGTGCACCAGCCCCCCTTTTTACTTACCTGAACCTGTTCATGTCGGTGTCTCGGGTCCTGATTGGATAGATCCATAGCAGTGCAGCCATTGGCTCCCGCTGCTGTCAAATCCAATGACGCAGGAGCCAAGTCCTGCTGTCTGTGTCAATGGATGTAGCAGCAGGACATGGGAGCGCGCCCACACAAGTGCCCCAAGGGAGAGCGCTTCTCGAGCGCACTCGAGAAGAGGAGGAGTGCCGCTGAGGGACCCCAGAAGTAGGGTTGCCACATCATCCCTTTAATCCAGGGCACATATTAATTACAGAGGTTCTGTGGCTAATTTAAGTGGTAATTAAACTCACTTGGTGCCTTATCTGCATTAAATTGGCCTCAGAACCTGTGCAATTCATATGTGTCCTGAATTAAAGGGATGATGTGGCAACCCTACCCAGAAGAGGAGGATCATGGCCACTCTGTGCAAAACCACAGAAGAATGGCTGTTCCTCACTCGCACTGTCAGTGTAATAAACAGAAAGTAATCACAACACACAGACTATTACTTCCAGTATAGTGGCAGCAGGAAGAGCACACCAATCCTAACCTGCAGGAACTAACATATGTCAGTGTACAAGGATAACATAATGACACTAACCTGTATCAGGCAGAGCAGAGCACAGGACATGTGTTGTTTTCTTGTATTCAAAGTCTAATGTGAGCTAGATGGCATCATTTTCGTGTTGTTACACTGTAAACATTAGAGCTCCACCTAGTGGCAGGCTGGGTAAAACATTGTCTGGAGGTCTGTTCATTTAGCTGCTACTCTGTATACAGCTATGCAGAAAGGCACCCAAAGGACCCAGCCATGATAGAGGTACCCCCCTTAACTCGGGAGAACCAAGCATACAGGGTTTCTAAAGTTTTATGCACATGGCCGTAAAAAAAAAATAAATAAAAAATAAAAAAAATCACATACAAGTGTTTTTTACTTATAAATCTGAACGCAGCTGCATTGTTTTCAATGAAGCCGTCCACACAGGTCCATTAACATTAACTGCTTTCAGATCCGTAACACAGAGTCCAAAAATCTAAGAACGTGAAGCACTGAGTAGGCCTTTGTAATGGCGTAAATGAAGTCTAAGCAAAAGGGAAAAATAAATGATCATAAAAACAAGTTATGTGCTCATACGCGTCTTTACGCATTTAAACCCATCTATATGCAAGAATTTTACTGATCATTATGCAGGAATTTTTCTCCTAGAAAACACATGTGTAATAACAACAGTAATATTTTTACAGCTGAGTGAATGAGGCCTAAGAGGCGGGGAAAGCATGACTCCTGTGACTACAGTGTGATGTCACTGCTGTGTGTGCCAGCTGTGCCATGTTGTTCTATGGCAAGGTAAGCAAGCTTTGAGCGGTAGAGAGCTACCTGGTCAATGTGGAAAAGATCAGAGATCAATAGGGAGCAGCGCAATTTTTCTTCCTTTTTTAAGGTATTAACTAGCAATCCCCCAATAAAAAGTAAGAATGGCATAAAGAAAACTTAGAAACATATAATATGTCACTGTAAATTATAAACTTAGCCTACCTTAAATGTTCGCTTCAATGAGAAACTTGTTCTCTTCTGTTCACAATTTTTTTCTTGCCTGGAGAGTCATTGGTCACACCCACAAGGCTGATGCAGGAGTCCACATTAATGCAGAACAACTGGTACTGCTGGAGGACTTGCTTGATTAGTTTCTGGCCTGACTGTCTTCTCTGACTTCTGGCCAGTGTAAGTAGTACTGTGTGTAGGGCAGTGTACAGAGGTCACTAGGATGTAGGGCAATGTACAGAGAAAAGTAGTTTGTAGGGCCGTGGACAGAAATAAGTATTTAGTAAGACAGTGTACAGAGGTCAGCAGTAGTAGGTAGGGCAGTGTAAAGAGGTAAGTCCTGTATTGCAGTGTACAAAGGTCAGTAGGATGTAGGACAGTGTACAGGGGTTAATAGGGTGTATTGCAGTATACAGAGGTCAGTAGTAAACATTGCAGTGTGCAGGGGTCAGTAGGAGGTATTGCGGTGTACAGAGGTCATTAGCATGTAGGACAGTGTACAAGGATCAGGGTGTCAGCAAGGTAATGGACAAGGGTTAGCAGGGCAGAGGACAGGGGGTCAAGTAGGACAGAAGACAGCGGGTCAGTACGGTAAAGGACAGGAGGTCAGAAGGGTAATGTCTCACTGCCTGTGATTGGCGCAGTGCAGGGTTCACTTCCTGGCAGGCTCGGGCACGTGCACTTGCGTACACGCCCGAGCACATCCTTACTCATTTCCCTGTAGCCATGTTTGCTGAGCTGCTCCATCTGCGAGAAATGCAGGTCCATAAACCTTTTCTGAACCTACAACCGCACAGATTGCATTAAAGGGACTGTAAACCGTTGCAGTTCTTCACCTTAATGCATTCTATGTATGAAGATGAAAAACCTACTGTAGTGCACAAGCCCCCCTTTTTACTTACCTGAACCTGATCGTTCATGCCGGTGTCTTGGGTCCTGATTGGATAGATCGATAGCAGTGCAGCCATTGGCTCCCTCTGCTGTCAAATCCAATGACGCAGGAGCCAAGTCCTGCTGTCTGTGTCAATGGATGCAGCAGCAGGACATAGGAGCGCGCCCACACAAGTGCCCCGGGGGAGAGCGCTTCTCGAGGGCACTCGAGAAGAGGAGGAGTGCCGCTGAGGGACCCCAGAAGTAGGGTTGCCACATCATCCCTTTAATCCAGGACACATATTAATTATACAGGTTCTGTGGCTAATTAAAGTGGTAAGTAAGCTCACTTGGTGCCTTATCTGCATTAAATTGGCCTCAGAACCTGTGCAATTCATATGTGTTCTGGATTAAAGGGATGATGTGGCAACCCTACCCAGAAGAGGAGGATCAGGGCCACTCTGTGCAAAACCAATTGCACAGAGGAGGAAAGTATAACATGTTTGTTATTTAAAAAAACCCAAACCATTAATGGCACCCCACACGTCTACTAAACAGCAGCACATGTCTGATGCGAGTGCAGGAACGCATGTGATTAATATGCAGACCCACAAAGATGGGAGCCTAGATTTAGACTGCCCATATATTGTTAGGCTTGTTCATTCAGCCCATTAACTAATGGATTGCTCCATCCCCACAATTAAGGTGGTTGGAGGATTCCCCCTGCCAGGACATTGTATTCTGACAGCGGCACCCTGGACGCTGCACCAAAAATGCCAGGATGTGACGCATATGAGCTAAATGGCCAGTGTGCATGAGACCTTCACTTCCCATACCATCATCCAGTCTCTATTTCTTCCCCCTCCTCTCCAGCACACAAATGTTACAGGATTGTCAGTGGTGATGAGGGGGAGGTGTAAGGATGCAGCCTGCAGGGCCCATATAGAGCACAGAAGAATGGATGTTCCTCACTTGCACTGTCAGTGTAATAAACAGAAAGTAATCACAACACACAGACTATTACTACCAGTATAGTGGCAGCAGGAAGGGCACACCAATACTAACCTGCAGGAACTAACATATGTCAGTGTACAAGGATAACATAATGACACTAACCTGTATCAGGCAGAGCAGAGCACAGGACATGTGTTGTTCTCTTGTATTCAAAGTCTAATGTGAGCTAGATGGCATCATTTTCTTGTTGTTACACTGTAAACATTAGAGCTCCACCTAGTGGCAGCCTGGGTATAACATTGTCTGGAGGTCTGTTCATTTAGCTTCTACTCTGTATACAGCTATGCAGAAAGGCACCCAAAGGACCCAGCCATGATAGAGGTACCCCCCTTAACTCAGGAGAACCAAGCATACAAGGTTTCTAAAGCTTTATTCACATGGCCAAAAAAAAAATAAAAAAATCACATACACAAGTGTTTTTTACTTATAAATCTGAACGCAGCTGCATTGTTTTCAATGAAGCCGTCCACACAGATCCATTAACATGAACTGCTTTCAGATCCGTAACACAGAGTCCAAAAATCTAAGAACGTGAAGCACTGAGTAGGCCTTTGTAATGGCGTAAATGAAGTCTAAGCAAAAGGGAAAAATAAATGATCATAAGAACAAGTTATGTGCTCATACGCGTCTTTACGCATTTAAACCCATCTATATGCAAGAATTTTACTGATCATTATGCAGGAATTTTTCTCCTAGAAAACACATGTGTAATAACAACAGTAATCTTTTTACAGCTGAGTGAATGAGGCCTAAGTGGCGGGGAAGTCATGACTCCTGTGACTACAGTGTGATATCGCTGCTGTGTGTGCCAGCTGTGCCATGTTGTTCTATGGCAAGGTAAGCAAGCTTTGAGAGGTAGAGAGCTACCTGGTCAATGTGGAAAAGATCAGAGATCAATAGGGAGCAGCGCGATTTTTCTTCCTTTTTTAAGGTATTAACTAACAATCCCCCAATAAAAAGTAAGAATGGCATGAAGAAAACTTAGAAATATATAATAAAACAAATGTCACTGTAAATTATAAACTTAGCCTACCTTAAATGTTAGCTTCAATGATAAACGTGTTGTTCTCTTCTGTTCACTAATTTTTTTCTTGCCTGGAGAGTCATTGGTCACACCCACAAGGCTGATGCGGGTGTCCATCATGAATGCAGAACAACTGGTACTGCTGGAGGACTTGCTTGAGTAGTTTCTGGCCTGACTGTCTGCTCTGACTTCTGGCCAGTGTAAGTAGTACTGTGTGTAGGGCAGTGTACAGAGGTCACTAGGATGTAGGGCAATGTACAGAGAAAAGTAGTTTGTAGGGCAGTGGCAGAAATAAGTATTTAGTAAGGCAGTGTACAGAGGTCAGTAGGATGTACTGCAGTGTACAAAGGTCAGTGATGTGTAGGGCAATGTAAAGAGGTCAGCAGTAGTAGGTAGGGCAGTGTAAAGAGGTAAGTCCTGTATTGCAGTGTACAAAGGTCAGTAGGATGTAGGACAGGGTACAGGGGTTAGTAGGGTGTATTGCAGCGTACAGAGGTCAGTAGTAAACATTGCAGTGTGCAGGGGTCAGTAGGAGGTATTGCAGTGTACAGAGGTCATTAGCATGTAGGACAGTGTACAAGGATCAGTAAGGCAGAGGATGGGGTTAGCAGGGCAAAGATCAGGGGATCAGCAGGGCAGAGGACAGGGTGTCAGCAAGGTAATGGACAAGGGTCAGCAGGGCAGAGGACAGGGGATCAAGTCGGACAGAAGACAGCGGGCCAGTACAGTAAAGGACAGGAAGTCAGAAGGGTAGACCACAGGGGTCAGTAGGGCAGAGGACAGGGGGTCACAAGGGTAGACCACAGGGGTCATTAGGGCAGAGGACAGTGGTCAGTAGGGCAGAGGATAGGGGTCAGCAGAGCAGAAGACAGGGGGTCAGTAGGGCAGAGGACAGGAGGTCAGAAGGGTGGACCACAGGGGTCAGTAGGGTAGAACAGTGGTTCTCAACCTCTGTCCTCATGTACCCCCAACAGGCCATGTTTTGGGAATTTCCCTTAAAAATAAAATAGCTGTCCAAAATACCAAGACTTTGATTAAAGCACCTGTGCAAGATAAAGGAAAACCTGAAAACATGGCCTGTTGGGGGTACTTGAGGACAGAGGTAGAGAACCACTGGGGTAGAGGACAGGGGTCAGCAGGGCAGTGTACAGGGGTCCCTTCTCAAATTCATCAGAACCACAAAAAATATATACCGTATATACTTGAGTATAAGTTGACCCGAATATAAGCCGAGGCACCTAATTCTACCACAAAAAAACTAGGAAAACTTATTGACTTGAGTATATGCCTAGGGTGGGAAATGCCGCAGCTACTGGTAAGCCAGAACACAGGTATTGTAGCCATTACACATGGACTCAGTCATTACACAGGGACTGAGCCATTACACTGACAATCTGCATTACACAGGGGACTGAGCCATTACACTGACAATCGCCATTACACAGGGGACTGAGCCATTACACTGACAATCGCCATTACACAGGGGACTGAGGCATTACACTGACAATCGCCATTACACAGGGGACTGAGGCATTACACTGACAATCGGCATTACACAGGGGCCATTACACTGACAATCGGCATTACACAGGGGCCATTACACTGACAATCACCATTACACAGGGGCTATTACACTGACAATCAGCATTACACAGGGGCCATTACACTGACAATCGCCATTACACAGGGGCCATTAAACTGACAATCGGCATTACACAGGGGCCATTACACTGACAATCGCCATTACACAGGGGCCATTACACTGACAATCGCCATTATACAGGGACAGGGAGCATAGTACCGTCTCTCTTCTCCTCTTCATACTCTTCATACTTCGTGTTCCGACCCGAGCTCCGGCTCCGGAATCGCCCCCGCCCGCAGCACAGTGGCAAGCCAATCACTGACAGTCACTGTGCACTGCAGCCAATCAGCTGTTCAGCACACATACATAGACTTTTCAGACGAAAAGACACTTACTGGAGTATAAGCCGGGGGGGGGGGGGCCTTTTTCAGCACAAAAAATGTGCTGAAAAACTCGGCTTATACTCGAGTATATACTGTTTATAAAATTCAAATCAACCATGCACATTAAATAAATAGTGACGTGCAAATAAATCAGTTTTAAAAACGAAAAACTCTTTTGTGACAGTTCATAATAAAATAATCCCATATAGATCCAATTAAACAGTGAGTATCCCCGTGTTTAATCCGTGTTAAAATCAGCAGACACAGTGTGAAAAAGGTGCTCATAAGGGTGCCATCCCCACATAAACTCACGCCTCTTACCAGAAGAGTACGATCTCATGTTATAGAGATCTCACTCGCTAGAAAGTTTTCCAATAAGGCTAAGCATATGGAAAAGGGCTCATCCAAATCCAATTTTGCCAGATCAAGTTGTCATCCAAGGATATCAGCCAATATTATAGGAATTATGTACAGTATCTAATGACTTGCAGTCACTCCCATACATATGTGGAAAGAGGAAGAAATTTCATAGTTTAATATGCTAAAAACCCAGCATTTATTAAAAGCATATATTGCACTCTTTTTTTATGCATAGATTTTTTTAAACAGGTAAGCAACACTCCACAGGTGAATTCTTCAGCTTGCAATTTATTGAAACAAAGGCATGTACAGGTACAGGTGAGTACAGGTAGGTAGACGCGTTTCACTAGTCATTACGATTTTTTATGAACAGTCACAAAAGAGTTTTTGTTTTTAAAACGGATTTATTTGCACATTTCACCATTTATTGCATATGTATGGTTGTTTTGAATTATATATATATATATTACATATATTGGTTCTGATCACTTAGGAAAGCGCACCAGTGCCCCATCCATAAGGGGTGCAGGGGTGCCGCCCCCTAATCCATGCGCCCGGATGCATGGATTTAAATTTTTTTTTTTGAAGCACATGTTTAGAGCCCGAGGCTCTAATTGGCTTCAAAAAAGGGGTGGTCTGGGGCACAGAGCACTGCCCCCTGAGCCCACCCAGCTGTGTGACAATAGCCAATTAATATTGGCTATTGTCTTCCTGATTCTCCTCCCAGCCAATCAGGAAGCAGGTCCTGAGACCCGATTGGCCAGGGAGTCTTAGGACTCTGGCAGCTGTGCGAGTGAAGGGAACAGGTTTGTTTGCGCCCCCCCCCCCCAAAAAAAAATATTGAGCACCAGCCACCACTGATTTGTATACTGCTTGTTGGAGGGATAAGTTTAGGATTGTTTTTGATTATATATCAGTATACAGGGGTCAGCAGGTCAAAAGTACAGGAAGTCAGGAGGGCCCAGTACAGGGGGGGTCAGAGGGGCACACTACTGGGGCAAGCAGTCTAAGGTACAGAAGCGATGTCCTCATGTAGAGTGGCGCAAGGAAGCTGCTGTGACAGATCTACTTGTTCTGGCACACGGGTCCCCGCCAGCCCTCCTCTCTCGTCTATCCTACATGATGTTGCCCAAAAGTTCTTTGGATGGACTGGAGAGGAGGGCCGGTGGGAATTATCGCAGTACACTCAGGAGATGAGCTCAGGTGTGTTCAGACAAGAAGCCAAACCAACCCAAGCTATCCCGCCTGAAAGCTGTCAAAGCCGACAGCAAATCGCAAGCAGCAGAGGCATTTCCTGCCCCACAGCTGCACATATACAAGGGCTGTGCCGTGGTGCGGGGAATGCCCTGACACCTAGGATTGGCTGTTGGCTTTGACAGCTTCCCAGCTGAAGAGCTCAGGCACATTCAGGCTCATATCTGAACACACCTGAGCACATCGCTTACCTGCGCTGCACTTGCCGATCCCTTTTCTATGATATAGCAGTTTTATACTACTGGTACTGTAGTAGAGAGACAACTGTACTTTATGAGCTGTGTTCTAATGCTCATTTATTAATAATGGATCGAAAAAAGGTAGCCAAAAGCAAAAGGAGGGAATCTGCATCCTTAGAGGTACATTTATAAAAAAATTCACATAACAATTCACCCACTAAAAGTGCATGTACATTTGTTTTTTCAGAATAGGACAAAAAAAACAAATGTTGTTAGGCTATTTTCTGTGCTGGTTGAATGTTTTTCATTGATTTAAAGGGCAATCTCCCCCTAGGCTAGGTTTCCACTATTGCAACCCCAAAGTAGCTTGATTTTACCACAATTTTTGCATCGATTTTGATGCCACTTGAAGCAATACCTGTGTATTCTATGAACCTCAAGTCGCATCAAAGTTGGACCAATGTAGTGCAGGGACTACTTTGAAGTCACTGCGACTTGAAGTCACACAGATGGGAACGGTACTCATTGCAAATCATGGGGTATGACATGTCATGCGACTTTGTAGTTCCTAGTGGAAACTGAGCCTTAGTGATGTGTTACACCTACTGTATATTTAGGATGAAAAAAGTATCATGTTTCTAAACACCCCAGCCCTCACCCACTGAGCACCCCTAGTCCCCAGTGATAGTGGGCAGAGGTTCCTCTCTCCCACAGCCGCTGTCACTTTTAAAATCAGCTAAACCCACACAGCTGCTTCATTCATTCACAGTAAATGGGCTTGTTGTTATACTGGACTACGAGTGAGCTTATCGGTGCACTGGTAGTCCATTGACACTTCCTCCAGCTCAGTAACTGAAAGCCCGTACAGAGGGCTATAAGAAGTGTCTACAGGAACCTGACATTGCACCCAAAATCCACTGATCTTGGGTGCAATACTTTGCAGGCTCTTGTGTAAAAAAATAATAAATACCCATTTTTCTTTTTTATCTGTGAAAGCATGTGCATGTATTATTGTTTTGGTAAAGGTGAACTTAGGCTTTAAACTGGAAAATACCACAATTGACCACTAGATGGAGCCAAGTATCATTGGATTTTCCTGTTACTTAGTGCCATTTAGTGGACAAATGCAATATTTTCTCATTTTAAATTAATTTTAAAGCCATTTAAAAAAAAAAAATAACAAGCATGTCATACTTACCTGCTCTGTGCAATGGTTTTGCCCAGAGTGGACCTCCTCTTTTCACATCCCCTAGTGGTGCTCCTCTGATTCTTGGTGATACCCCATAGGAAGCCGCTTCCTAAAGGGTATCACCTGTGGGCGCGCTCCCAACCTGCGCTGCCTGCATTCATAGACAGCAGTGGGAGCCAATGGCTCCTGATGCCTCAGCAAAGCCTGCGAGAGAGAAAGCTTCTACAGCACTGGACCAAGAGGGAATGCACCAATGGAAAAAATGTCTAGACTTTAGAATCACTTTAAATGAAAGAAAAACATTCCACCAGCACAGGAAATAGCCTAGTGACATTCACTGGGCAAATTGCTATGTGAATTTGTTTTTTATAAATGCACGCCTTCTCACACAGAAAAATGACAAGGAATTGTGCAATAGTATGACTTGGAAGTGTCAGAGCCTGCAGCCATTTTTCCAAAGAATGACAACTTTTGTCATTAGCCAAAAGGCTACAGTGTGTTGGTTTTATCTGATGAAACTCCCTTGTTGCACCTAGTCTCTATAAACTATTTATTCTGTTTATATCCAGCCAGGTAGGGCCCTGAGTACATAGTTATGAGCAAATCTGAAGCTGACCACAAACATTGCAAATGCTTTTAACCTCTGACCACAAACATTGCAATTAGACTGCCCTAGGTGTGCGCAGCCTATTTCATTGGGGTGTGCACCCCAAATCTCAAATACACATGGCTTTCTCTACAGCCGCGGCTGCACTGGACAGTGAATAAATGGGAACTGCTCTGTGCTGGGCAGCTTCCTGTTCATTCACAAACGGAAGCATAGCGATCACAGTTTACTATGCTTCAGTTATGAGTGGGTTCACTGTGTTAATTTAGTAAAAGGAAGATGCTGGTAAATTACATAGGGCGGAGGTGGGGGGGGGGGGCAACATGGGGGAAGCCCAGGCAGCAGGTGGAATCAGCACTGCACGAAAGTGATTAGGGTGTGCCCAGGCACACCTGGCGCACGCCTATGTAGACTGCACAATGTACATTTGATCTACTAGCATCTATGCAGTGTAAGGGCCTACCTGATTGGATACTGATTGATTGTATTGTTTGAGTGAGCGCTAATATTACATCATTTTAGTAAAGCTAAAATTATACAGAAATTATACATGCCGATTGTATTGTACAGTATAAGGTGAACTTTGGATCTACTGACAGTTATGAAGTGTTCTATGAAAGGGTCACCACTCACATTACAATCTGACCATACAGTCTTTCTACAACCAGCTTTTGATTTACCAAAATTATATAATGTCATGACGGAGCTGAACTCTCCATACAATCCGTAGCCAATCAGGCAGACCCCTGCACTACACAGTTGTTGGTAGATCTAAGGGAAATCGTACAATCCAACTAACATCTGTGGTGAGCTTTAGTGGATACAAATTGAATGGATTGTTTAGAAAGGCCCATTACACAAAGAAGTTGATGGTAAATATTTATACAGTCGGTCATAGATTTACCAAGACTAATGTAATATGACGACCAGGTCTGGTGCAAGGATTTTTGACACCCTAGGTGAAACCTCATTTTGCCCCCCCCCCCCACCTTGTGTCCACCCCCTTTGCCCTGCCCAGCCTGATCAGCAGCGCCAATCAAATGCAGCCTGATCAGCGCCAATCAAATGCAGCCTCACCAGCGCCAATCAAATGCAGCCTCACCAGCGCCAATCAAATGCAGCCTCACCAGCGC
>BLSH010201110.1:148209-180832 GCA_018402905.1 Glandirana rugosa
GTCACGAGAGAGGACCTACTACTAGTTGTATCATATCTTTACCTAGTAACGAGTTATAACAAAATATTTTAGTTGTAAATAACTATTTTCTGTCTATACGTCAGTGTAAAAGGTGTAGAACTTACAATCGGGTGTATATATCATTGAAGGGCATAGTTCGGGGAACGGAGGAGTGGTGAGTTAGAGTCACGTGTTCTGTGGTCCTCACTGCAGTGGTTCGAGGTGGGTTGCGCAACCCAGTGAACAGAGTACCGAAGAAATTTCCCTTTTTAATGCCTGTATCCTTGTAATCATGTAACAATCAATAAACAATTCTTATTCCTCATATCCAATTTTTTCTCTGCACCCTGCATGCTTCATCTAAAGTCCCACACTTCAGCTTTGTTTTTCTACTCACAGCAGAAGCCAATCTGCGGGTGCCGGGATTCTGTCACTATTCATCAAAATCTGCAATTACGTCACTTCCAGTTACTGTAAACCGTCCGTAATTTTTCCCTTTAAAGAAGCCATGAGACAAGTGACCCAACGCGTTGGGTGGAGCTTGGTGACGTCACTCCTGGTGTCTTGTGCACTGAGATTGAGTGGTGAGGAGGCAAGGGGCTTGATACGGGAAGTTACTATATATGTGGGCTAACATTCAAGATGTGGAAAATGTGACTGCATATCTGTCTTTTATCAATAAATGTTGATTTTATAAAACAATATTGAGCAATGATCCATTTCTATACTATGTTGATCATCATCCAGGAGAGAGCACTGTGAACCCTGCCCCGGTCTGTGTTTGCAAAACATTACATCCGAAAGATATCTAGGTACATACAAGGCTTGTATTGACCCTGGTGGGGCTTTCTTGAAGGTGAGCGGCCACTTCTCACAGAGGTGAAGGGTGGAGGTGTTTGAATAATCTATCAGATTGCTTCACTGCATTGCATATATATATAAATATGGAATAAAAGAAAAAAAGGACATTTATTTAGTTTTTTGGGACTTTTTTGTTTGCACTGGAGCACTTTGCACTTCATATGTATATGGAGGAATTGTATTTGTTAATATTTTTTCATCATTTATTAATTTTGTGATAACGAATATTTGTAGCATATTGTGAATAAGCGCACTATTATTTGCACTTTACAGATTATGTAAGGTGGTAGTTTACCCATTGAATAGTTGCAGCTGTTCTGAATTCATTTAATTTGGTTTGACCTTTAATTAGCTATAGCAGCGCACAAGTTAAACTTAAATTAAAATAAAAAATATTGCTTTGTTTTTAAAATTGTTGCTTATTTTTGTTTATAGTGCAAAAAATAAAAAACGGGGTGGTGATCAAATACCACCAAAAAAAGCTCTATTTATGGTAAGAAAAAAATAACATAAATTTTAATTGGGTAGAGCGTTGCATGACCTGGCAATTGTCAGTTAAAATAACACAAAAAATGGCCTGGCCTTGATGGGAGGTAAATCTTCCGGAGGTCAATTGGATAAATATAGACTGCAAGGGGTGCACCGCTCAAAACACCAAGCACTGAGAATTCAAAGTAGAATCGTGCACACCTGAATCAGGTGCTCTGGCTCCGGATGTTCCTCCTCATCCAACAATCAAAGTAGAATACAGCAAATGAGCCGGCACACTGGAAATACGATCTCCAAAATTCTTTATTCCATACCCATAAAATACAGAGCATGCAGACGCATTTCGGCTTGTAGCCTTGTTCACAGCATGTTCAACAATAACATATGACACACATATATACAAAGTAGAAAGAAGTTTCCCACCAATCCAAAAGGATTGGTTAATTAGGACTGGGGGTGAAATGTCAAACAGGTGTAATTAATTAACATAGACTCCCAGTAATCAATAAGACTATAGATGAGAGTAAAAATGCAACAAAAGATAAACAAAAATAGAATGCCAATAACATCAAAAGGGTAAAAATACATAAATGTTACATTTTTAACGAAGGAAAAGATCTACATCATATCAAAGGTTCATGCCTTGTGGAATTCTAGTACAGAGGTTGTATATCCACCACACCTCACGTTCTAACAATTTATGGTGGGTGTCCCCACCACGGGATAGGGTTGCCACATCATCCCTTTAATCCAGGACACATATTAATTACACAGGTTCTGTGGCTGATTAAGGTGGTAATTAAACTCACTTGGTGCCTCATCTGCATTAAATTAGCCTCAGAACCTTTGTAATTCTTATGTGTCCTGGATTAAAAGGATGAAGTGGCAACCCTACCACGGGATGATATTCTGACCCTCTCCAGCCCATAAAATATGAAAGACGACATATTACCTGAATGGATGTATTTCAAATGTTTGGACACATTTAAGAGACCCTTATCAGACTCATGTAACGCACCATGATAATGTTAACTGATGCGTGTCCTCAAAGGCCTTATTGTACATCCAACATATTGTAATTTACAAGTGGTACATTCTATAGCATAGACCACCTGTTGAGACCCACAGTTAATGTAATCTCGTATCTGAAATGTTCTATTGGTGGAGCAAGAATGGACCACATTGGATTTTTTAGAGTGTCTGTGGCAAAACCTGCAAGTGTTTGAGCCACAAGCATAGGAACCAGTCGTATGTAATCAGGTTCTATTAGGTCAGTGGTTCTCAACTCCGGTCCTCGGGACCCACTAACAGGCCAGGTTTGCAGGATAACTGAAATACATCACAGGTGATATAATTTGCTGCTTAGTGATTGCAGTATTCTAGTCTTCATCTCCCCAAGGTAATACTTAAAATCTGGCCTGTTGGTGGGTCCTGAGGACCGGAGTTGAGAACCACTGTATTAGGAGAAATAGATGAAAAAAGGCTGGGGGAGAGAAGACTGCCTAAAGTGGCAGCACGTCTGCTAGAAAACCTACAACCTTTCTTGATAATTAAGTCACGTCTTTATCTGTCGTTAAAACGGGGAAATGCCTACGGATAATATCAATGACCTGATTGTACTCATGGGAATATACAGTTACAAAGGTAATAGGACTATCCTTTGTCTTGCTGGTTTTAACCCTATTTTTATAGGAGTTGTTAATAAGGGTATTCCTCTCTTTCTTAGTGGCTATATTATTAGCCCTCTCTATATTTTTATAACTGTAATCTCGTGCTCGCAATCTAGAAGTGACCACTTTAGTTTCCTCCTCAAGAGACTCTGCAGTGGAACAATTGCTGTATCCCAATTGGATAAATACTGCATGCTAAAAGTTTCCCTATTTATCATTTTAGAAAGTTGGGAAGTATACACACATTGTATAAGAGGTCTGTTTGCCACAGTGTTGGGGATGCAGGAAGGCTGAGTAGAGGACATCCTCTGCTCTGTGGGAACGCCACTGTCAAGCCTGGTGTCACCACTTGATTGTGGGGAAGATGTCATTGCAGCTGACTCCACTGAGCAGGAGGAGCCAAGTCACCACCCTAGGAGCCAGTGAGAGGTGGCTAGCCATACTCTACTACACCCTACTTACAGTAAAAGAATAGTATTGCTTATTGGAGACACTGTTCAGACACCTACACCTGGGTTCGGAGGGACTTAAAGTGGAGTTTAAGCTACTTTTAAAACTTTGTGCCATCCAGTTCATTCTTGACTGTTAAAAACGCATTGTCAATTTTTTTTTTTGATTTAACTTATCTTAAATGGCAAATGTATCCTCTTCCTTTGTTCCTCGCCGTGGCGAGGTACATCATTTCCTGAGTGTCATCGATCCCAAAAGTCAATGGGCATCGCCGACCACTTGTTTTACTTCCTTGATTGATAGAAGAGTAGTGTAGGATGCAGTGGGGTGCACTTCCATCACGCTGCACATGTGCGAGATCGGGAGGTGCATGCTGGGTAGTCAGTATGCACCGAATCCCGGATGAGAGACCCAGCGGGCTTCACATGCCCACAGTCTAGATGGCCAGGCTGTACAGAATGTACAGAATGAGAAATAAGTAATTAATGCTGCACAACAATAGAGAAGGGGACACTTTTGAAGATAGCGATATGTAAAAGAAGGAGCGGTGACTTGACTAGGGTACAAAAGATGGCTTGTCCCCCATACCTCTTCTGACCATACCTTACCACCCCCACCTTTCAGTAACCACTCGGACAACAAATTGGAGTTAATGGCCAAGAGGACTTTTATTAAACCACATACATCAATAACATTGTCAAAAGAAAACATGTAATCAGTCAAAATGGAGTCTCAAGGTCCCAGTAGGCATCAATACCGAAATACCTGTGACCTGCTTGAACAGGCCTCCAGCCGTCACACCCCTGGCTCTAAGACAAACAGCCACAGATACTATACCTCGATTATACCAACTGGGAGCCGTACCTCAGACGGGTCCCATAAAACACCATTTTGTGTGCCCACCATAACCTTACCAGGACCTTGCACCCCATTATCCTTCCTTACCAACCACCTCCATTAAATCAATCCAATCATCCCCTAGAATATAATTACACACCACCAAGGGCAGGCGGGCGGGAAGCTTCTCCTGTCTATCCCTCCTTCCGACTGGGAACCCCCTGCCACACCCAGCCTAATCTCTTACCTATCTCCACCCTTTCCTAACTTCCTCCCAATAAACTGCCCCCTGTGTATCTTATTTAAACTATGCCACCTTCAATACAACCCCCTTTTAACCCCTGCCATGCCGGCCCTCCGTCCATGCATTTTTTCTTTTCTACAGGCCTCCCTTGACTAGGGTAAAAAAGATGGCTTGTCCCCCATACCTCTTCTGACCATACCTTACCACCCCCACCTTTCAGTAACCACTCGGACAACAAATTGGAGTTAATGGCCAAGAAGCCTTTTATTAAACCACAAACATCTATAACATTGTCAAAAGACAACATGTATTCAGTTAAAAATGGAGTCTCAAGGTCCCAGTAGGCATCAATACCAAAATACCTGTGACCTGCTTGAACAAGCCTCCAGTCGTCACACCCCTGGCTTGAAGACAAACAGCCACAGATACTATATCTCGATTATACCAACTGGGAGCCGTACCTCAGACGGGTCCCATAAAACACCATTTTGTGTGCCCATCATAACCTTACCAGGACCTTGCACCCCGCCACCACCACACAAACATGACCCCTTATGTTTGTGAGGACCACCACACCCGCAGGGCCCGCTGGATTCCATCCTGCAGCCCCAAGTTCCACAAATCCACTCCAACCGCGTTGAGATGTACCCCATCCCCACGCAAATACCACCATCAGTCCACCTCTAGTTCCTGATGGCGAACACGCAAACCACGAATTTTCATACCTCCTTGTTCGCTTTAATCCATCCCTTATTCAAAGCCGTCACTGACCTGGCCAAACGCCACCTGGTACGTGACACCTTTTCCGACCATACAATATCCATGTCTGCATAATCCACCCGAAGCCGCAGAAAATCCGCCTTGATGTCCCGCACCACGTCGCGCGTGGCTCTAAGCCCTAAGTCATTCCCTCTGCCATGAACGAGCAACACATCAGGGGCTCTGTCTAACCCCACATAACGTGCCACCTCCGGTACTACTCTACTCCAGAGCAACCCCGGCACCCCAATCCAGCGGACAACAGCTTCGTCCCTAGGGATCCCCAGTTGCCAGCAGTCTGGCCGCACATCTGCTCTCCGGGCTCCCCAATGCACATAGAAGTGCCCCAGGATCCACACGAGACACGATCCTCCACCTGGAAAGAAAGAAACAAAAAACAACATACCTTCTTCCACTCAACACTCCTCCTATATTCAAAGAACCACATATATTTTTTTTTCTTTTTTTTTTTTTTCTTATTTTATATATCTACCGCAGTACCCAGTGATCAAAATAGACAATCCTGAAGTCTTGCCCAAATCCGTTTTGACCCCTACAACAGATGCGGCCTCACGTACAGTTGATACCACCTAGACTCCCACCTGCCAATCCACTTAACCACACCCTCACTCAAACCCCACTGAGCCGCCGCAGTCGCAGCCCCAATACGAAAGGAGTGTGAAGCAAAGCCGGACGGGCAACGTCCCAAAGCTGAGAAACAACTGCGAAATACCGAAATTAATTGATATTAAGACAACGCCAGTCCATCACTATGCAGTAAAAAAGGTCCGCAGCGGCCGCACATGCAAAAAACGGGCAATAGCCCGCACCGGGCAGACCGTGGAACCCGCAATCTCAAACAAATTTACCCTTACCCCACGGCCCACCTGGTCAATTTTGGATCTCCTGATCCAAAAAGCCACCGATCCTTGCCCACATTTGACCTCCCCGGCTTGCAAGCCATCGGACCCCCATTTAGATGAACTAACCAGCTCCCCAATGGGTAAGGCCCCAAAGAAAGCCAATGCAAACGCCGCCCTGAACAAGATCACCTCATAGTTGGAAGAACACACTTGTGGAAGTACCTCAAACAACGACCCTAACAATTCAAACGAAACCAGCCTATGTGCATCCACAGGCCGCCAACCTTTCCAATATCCCCTAACCGCCTGCCGTACCAAGAAGTCCTTAGTATAATCCATCCGTCCTGATAGCTTAAACCAGAACGCCAGAGCCGCCAGTTCATTCCAAGGCAACCCTCCATATCCATTCTGGGCAAGGAACTCATACCCTCGCCGCTTCCGGAGCCAACAAGCGGAACCTTTCCCACTGGAACCGAGAAAGAGCATCGGCCAAAGAATTAGTGCAACCCGGAATATGCACCGTGTACACAAAAGACTTTAATTGTCCCCTCGTGGATCCCGCCTGTGCAGAGGATTCCTCCTAGACCGCACAGAAGGCTGGGCAGAGCAGCGCTTCCATGCCGGTCCTGGAGGGTCCCACGAGAGCTGTGGTGAGGGGCTCCTAAGGCGGCGCTGGATCCGGGAGTCACCTCAGGGCTAAGGCGCTCCGGAGGCCGTGACCTCTGAGCATGTATGGGGGCTGGGGGCACTGTAGGCTCCCCCTGCCCGACCCCCTTAAGCATTCCCGCAACTTGAGAATGCAGCCAGTCATTTCAACGTTCATTAGCAGCTGCCCTAAGCTGGGTCAGCAGCGCCTCCACGTCGCCCATTATTTATCCCTCCTTCGGACTGGAGACCCCCTGCCACACCCAGCCTAATCGCTTACCTATCTCCGCCCTTTCCTAACTTCCTCCCAATAAACTGCCCCCTGTGTATATTATTTAAACTATGGCACCTCCCATACAACCCCCTTTTAACTCCTGTCATGCCGGCCCTCCGTCCGTGCATTTTTTCTTTTCTACGGGCCTCCCTATACCGGGAGTGATTTTATCTAAAAAAAAAAAAAAAAAAGTCCAGAAATCCGCTTTAATGAGCACTCCATCGTCGGATTTGGGCCTCAACATACTGGTCAATAGGGAAGGGTTTGACAAAGACTGCTGGACCATCTTCATAGCATCTTCCCTGGTATAGGGTGTAATATTGGGGTGATTAAGCTCAGAGCTCAGTGGTAGTGAGCTTTTTTAATGCGTCACTCCAGTCCAAACTGCAGTTTAAGGGCTTTCTGGCCCCACTTTTATTAAAAGGAAAAGTAAAGTCTTTACAAAAGGTTGCCTACACGGGGATTTTTCTCCAGCGAAAACAGATAACAGAAAATAACGAGCCACTGTATGGGCCCACTCCTGGCCTCTCAGTAGGGGTTCTCCTGACACCCCGAGCTTTCTCATTCTCCTGAGACTTACGGACTCCCTCCAGTCCTCTAGATTCGCTGTTAGCCACAGCCTTCTCAGACTTGTGCAGCTGTCCTGATTGTCCCAGTCCTTTGGGCAAAGAATCCCCTTGAGCCTTAAGCTATGATCAGGCCAGGCTTATAACTAATCTGCACACATGTGCGCTCACATGATCAGCAGATCGAATGCTCTTGTACAGGATCGGCCGGACGGTGAATCTGTCAAATTTCGACCCATTTATGGCCAGCTCAATGGCACATTTACATTTTGTGGTTGGGGGGAGGTAAAACCCAAAGTCAGTCTGTGTTTTTACTGCCCCTCAACAGCTCCTCCTTTAGCTGGTGGTGTACACATGCCATGACAAGGATTATACCCCCTTTTTCACTCAGCAGGCACTGTCTTCCACTGAACAAGACCGATCAAGTGAATTTGGCTTCGCTGCAACTGCACAGTTGCGGTACAGTAGTTGGGCATTTAGGGGGTTAAAACAGGCAATGAGGAAGCGCTACAATGCCAACTCACGACTTGTCAAACGCTCTCTGAAGAGCAATCTGAAAGCTTGTTTTGGCTTGTAATTACACGCGTTTATGCACATTTACAGGCATATGGCTTTTAGGCTAGGTTCACACATATGTGATGCAGGAACAGGCACGATTCCAGGCCGGTTCCCGAATCTCATCTCTCCTGCAGGCAGTTCACACTACCCTCTGCAAACCACTGTGGGTGTCAATAGAATGTCAATGACACCCTCAGATTGCTTCACAGATCGCAGTGCGAATTGTGAACTTGCATAGGAATCGGATCACATAGGTGAGAACACCCAAGCGATCCAATTCCAGTGCGGGGAAAAAAAAGTCCCTGCACCATTTTTCTGTGAATCTAGTGCGAGTTCAGACATGCAGTTGTATGGCTGAACTTGTATTGCACAGATATCGAATGCGATTGGCACCGCAGTGCGGGTGCGAATCACATACGATGTCTGTGTTCACACAAGTGTGAACCCAGGCTTAGAAGCATATAGGCGTAAACTCATTCAACTGGTCAGAATATTCTTTTTTTCTAGAAACTGGAAAGAATTTACAAGCGTTTGTTTATGCTTGTATGTGCATAAACAGTGGCGACCTGTTCATACGGGGCGCAGGGGCGCCGCCCCTCCTAATCCATGTGCCCAGCCCCTAATCTACATGCAGGGCACCGGACACATAGATTCCAATGGTTTTTTTTTTTTTTGATGATTAGAGCCTGAGGCTTGCTTTAGCACCAGCCACCACTGTGCATAAATTAAACCAGTGAACTCCTGTCCGAACACAGGTTTGGGGCATTTTTTTATGCCCCTGAACTCTGCTCTAAAATATAAATCTAAATGTCACAATGTTCATGGACACTATGGCTGAAATGGAGCTGAGTTTTTGTCTCTCTCTGCTTAACAGGAGAGCTGACAGGTAAATCTATATGCTGTCTGCTTATCAGGGAGCCTGATTTGAGTAAGGTCTGCTCAGTGTGCTCTGGTGCTGTTTCATATGGTCTGGAGATGTTTTACTTTGTCCAGTAATATGGGTCCCTATTGGACAGAGGGAGAAAACCTCAGCCAGTGACAGCAGGTGTATTTGGAGGTGGTTCTGACCAGCTAGCAGGGGAGTGGTGCCCCACTGCATCTTGGGTGAACACCTTGATATAAAAAGGAGCACATGGGCTCAAGGTTAGTAGTTCCAGCCCACCCAAGCCTGAGGGGTGAGGCGCATGTCCAGCTCCTGGCTGCTAGGCCCAAGGGCTTATCCAGGAGACTGCTGGCTGCTAGGCCTAGTCGAGGTCTATCCGGATGCTGAAGCTGCAACCCACAGTTCTTTGAAAGCTGACAGGGGGAGGATGTCCTTGGATTCGGTCTGATACTGCAGTGGCAAAGTGTCGCTTGGAGGTTGGCAGAAAGGGCTACCGACTGTCCCAGGACATGGTGTGAGTACAGATCTGTGAGAGAATCCCTGAGACTGTGTTGATAGAATTTCCCCTGCCCTCATATCAGCTTAATTGGGTGTGCCAGCTAGAAAGGAGACACTGGAGAGTGTCTTGAAGAACAGAGTCCAGCTTCTGTCCTTACTGCTTAACAAGGGACCTGTTCTGCTAAAGCCAGCCTGCCATAAAGTGCATTGGTAGTCTGCTACACTGAGTTAGAAAGGAGACACTGGCTAGTGTCTTGAAGAAACAAAGTCCTGCATGTCCTTTGCTGTTTAGAGATGGACTTGTTTCACTGGAGTCAGTCTGCTGTGTGAAGCCACTGACCGCCTGCTATACAGAGCCTAGGGAGAATTTGTCCTCAGTTACAGTCAGTTACTTGGAGTATCCCATACCTATCCTTCTCCTATCCAAGTTCAACAATAAAGCATTGAAAATTCATCCCCTAGACTGGTCATTGGAAACGAGCAGGATTGTGTGTGCACCTGGCTGTGTGAAAATGCTATAGTGACTGGCTGCAAGAATATTCAGCGGGAGGCTCGGGAACAAATATAAATTTCTTTAGCAGTTCTTTCGGGGTACCGCTACATGTGGGGGCTAGTAATTCCGGGATTATCCCTTAAACCTTTCGCAGCAATGGATGTCACTAAAAACGGCCGGATAAAGTGTTTGAGAAAATGTAACATTGTTATGTCTTGCTGTGTGGATTGCGGGACCGCAATCGAAGAGAAAGTGTCTTGTGTTAATGTCTGCTCTACAGTGTTAATTGCAACTATTTTGTCAGAAAGTAGAGAAGGCAAAGTTTATTCACAAGTTAAAATGGCGGCCGCGGAGGGCCATGTGTGCACGTGTACTGTGCGAGTGAATGCCTGCTGCACAATCACTAACAACAGGACGCTAGCAGGCCACAATAGCGAAGATTGTGATCTAAAGCACTGGAGAAGGAGTGCTGCCTGCCTGTCTGCTTTGCTTGACGCTGTCTGCTTCTCAGTAGCGCCTATTGATGTCGGGCGGTGGTTGAGCAATAGCAGTGAAGGGGTTAACTCGCAGCGTGGGAAAGAGCTCGCTGAAGAGACCCGCCAGAGGGGCGGACTTGCCGCCAAGCAGTCAGTCAGTCTGGCGTGGGCAGAGTCGCCACCCACCATCAGCCAATCCTGAGCGAGAAGGAGAGCCCTGACATCACTTCCACCTCCAGGTGTAGCCGAGAAGAAGCCGTGTGTGCAGAGCAGTAAGATGGTGGAGACCGGAGTGACTGCACGTGGCGCAGAGCTGGAGAGAATGGCTGAGTGGAAGAGCTGCAGAGTGACCAACACTGGGGTGAGATTGATGCCCAAGGGAAGCCTCGCACATGTAACTCCGAAGATAAAGAGCACCTGGGACTGGTATGTGGCAGATGCCGACGGGTGACAGTAAAATTGAGTGCCTGGGGTCAGTGCGGTCATTGCGGGGAGATGCTGCTGCAGTTAGAGTCCAGTGATTGCCAACCGAGGGTTTTGCAAATCGCTTGGGAGACAGGCTGTACTACTGAAGTGACCATGCCCATTCCTATTGCTTCTGGGGGGAGACAGACATGCTCTGTGGGCACCACTGGAACCGGGGCCGGTGGTATATACCCACACCACGGTCTGCTAAACACAGGAAACTTATGTTTCTACAGTGCAGCAAGTACGGTAGCCATCGCTACCCATAGCCATTCCTGCAGCCCATGTGCCGGCTATTAAAGCGGCAGAAGAGACCCACTTAAGCCAGCGAGCAGATTCCACCAGTCCCTCAAGTGAGGAGAGACTGGAGGTTATTGATGTGGGATCTCCCAGCTTTGTGTATTGCTATGGGTCCATAGAGGAAGGACTAGGTGACTGGGGATCAGGAAAAGACACAGAGTGGTACTGTGAAACTTCTGATAAGGACGGATCTCTGTGTGTGGAGCAGATGGATGGAAACTGTGAAAAAGCATCCATCCTTGTCCAATGTGCCAGGAACTTGGGCTTTTGTGACACATATGCCAGCAGAGCTCCTGACCTATCCCCTCCTCGCACCTACGCTCGGGCTCGAGCACAAAATGATGCCTACCCCCTCCTCATCAAAAAAGAAGTGACAGTTTATGCCCCAGCAGGACAGGGTGATAGGCAAAAGATACCATAATTCTCCCGCTTCCAGCGACTGTTACAGCGCAAGGTTGCCCTCGAGTATGGGTATGACTACCCCTATGCTCCTCGGGAGATCATGCAAGAGATTGAGGCCAAACGTGACATGTGGTGTGATGAAGCTGTGTGAGATTTTATGTTCGTTCCAAAGCCCTACAGGAATCAAACCAAGCTGGCCTTATGGAAGGAGTTTTTGACTACCCGGGAGAGCTGGAATTCCGGAAGTTCAATCCACATCGATAAAGTGTTTGTAAAGTCAGCTGCCTCAAGAGATGACCAAGCTGAGAGTTATCCTATACAGTTGAAGATTTCAAGTTAAAGTTGTTGCCGGGGGCAATCCCCAAATTCCCAATCCCCTTTCCCTTCTATCCTTGCAAAACCAAGAAGGGGGTATCTGGGATTTGTCCTACAATTAGGAGAAAAGGAACTTCTGCCAGAGAGGACTTCTCCTATGCCAAAAGGACACTTTGTGAAGAGTTCTTAAAGAGATATTTCTTCAAAGAGACACTTTGCGAAGATCTTTGAGCCAGTTGGCCAATGTGAATATTTTGAAACAGCATGTGTTTCAAAGGGGCTGCTGCTATGTCAAAAGGCAGTTGCCCAGCATCTGTTTTCTATAAGAAATGTGCAGTGGGAATGACTTCCTCTATTGCGAGCTCCTACTGTTGTTCTACAAATAACATATTGAAGGAAAAGACTTCTTCTGTTGTAAGCTCCTTCAGAGGTAATATTGATATAAAACAAAGTATTTGCAGCGCAAGAAACTAGGTTGTGGATGGGCTCAGACTGAGTGACTGAGACCGGAGAGTGCAATGTCCACCCAGAGGGTGATATAAGTCATTGGTGGCAATAAGAACCGTTGCTTGTAATACAGTCTCTGTGGCACTGTTTTGGCTGCACCTTTGAGAAGTAACCGGGCTTCTATGATAGAAAGGAAGAGAAGAAAAAAGTGCGCCTCTAAGTGCAATAGTTTAGTAAAAAACAGCATTTATTAAAACAAATAAAAACTACTCACAATGGTAGTGTTCTGGGAAGCATTGCAGTAGTGAGCCACTGCTAGCTATGTGGAAGTCCTGAGGGATAAACTCCTGGGATGAACTCCAATTCATACTGTCAATACCAAGCCTCAGACACTCCTAAAATGACAGGCTCCAGAAGGCTAAATCATCACTCTGTAGGCCCTGTAGATTACGGTTCACCGAGTAATGTATAATGTATATTGTTTTCCAAGATACCCCATGATGTCATGTTGGTGCGTAAATTGTTCTACATGCCTAACTATAATAAACGGCAAGAGGTGCCCGTTATCACATCACATACCCCCCCCCAATTCCCTTGCCCCCCAAAACCCCCCCCGCTTCTCCCTTCCCCCTCCCCACACCTTGGAGTGCCTCGCCTCCGGCCTTCGTCCCCCCTTCCCCCACCTCCTCTCCCCCCCCCCCCCCATAACGGCACCCACCTAGTATTGCTGTTTTTCATTAATTGTACTGTCTCTAACTATTGCTGTTGTCCACTATAGTTATACAACTATCTACCCATTCCATGTATAAGCATCTGTTCATGTAAAAAGTATTCGGTTAACCTTTTGTATCCAGTGCTAGCCAGCGGCTCATCCGCTCCATTCAGGACTTTGCTACACCTATTACCAGCCTAACTCATACCTGCATAGGGTTAACTCACTTAAGAGTAGGCGTGGCTTCAGACTACACTCCCCCATGTCTTGCCCATAAATTCTCCCAGCTCAATCATGGCAATCACACGGCCTGAAGAAGGGGCGGAGCCCCGCAACGCGTCGCCGAATCACAATCACTTTTGTTGTACACTGGATGAGAGACCAACGGACTGCCGGAACGATCGGATCAGCACGAACGCATCTTCCACCAGTGGCGAGAAGGAGGAGACGCCGGGAGCCACCGACGCTTCCTTCCAACAACACCACCAGCAGGCAGCCTCATCCCCATCCCAGGAGTTTATCCCTCAGGACTTCCACATAGCTAGCAGTGGCTCACTACTGCAATGCTTCCCAGAACACTACCATTGTGAGTAGTTTTTATTTGTTTTAATAAATGCTGTTTTTTACTAAACTATTGCACTTAGAGGCGCACTTTTTTCTTCTCTTCCTTCAGAGGTAATAGGCCAAGACTATTGGAAAAAACTGTTGAATTAAGAAACTGTTTGAAACTCCGCTAATTTGAAATATGTCAGTTAGATAGATTGGTAGGATGTTGTTCTATCTTTTTCAGGTCCACAAGGAGACAACGTGTCAAGGTTGCCCTTAGGGGGCAGTATTCATGAAGATGCCTCTACGAGAATTTTAGTGGTAGATACATGCCAGTGGGGAAACCGCCTCTGAGGAGAGGGTGTTCCCACTAATAGTTATTCAGGAATGTACATAATTGGTTGCTTGTATATGTTTCTTCTTTTCTTTGCAGGACTGCAAGGAGTCTTCAGGCCTCTGCAGAGGCAAATTTACTATATATGTCTAAGTATACTATTATGTAGAAATAGTCAGTTAGGATGTATTATTTATGTTTACCCCTTCCCCCAATCATTTTCATGTTTGGCGGGGGGTGCACTGACAAAGTGCAGTTGGTAGAGTTCCACTTAAAATGTGAAATACTGAGTACAATTTAAAACATCTGTGTTTATTGAGTGCATTGATCAGGTATATTGATGAAGTGCAAATGTGAATATTTTCTACAACTGAGAGCATTTGTACTTACTGGCCACATATGGGGTATGCCCCATGGCCCTGTTCATTTGTTATTTTCCCTTTTCCCCCATTCCACAACATGGGATACTCCGCTTAGCCTTTTTGATAGATTTTTGTAGGGGCGGTTGCCCAGTGCCAATGAGGAAATGACTCATTTTTGGGGGGGGGGGTGGATGTAGCGCCCTCGTAGTTTGGGTAGTAGTGAG
This sequence comes from Glandirana rugosa, assembly GCA_018402905.1. Lineage (NCBI taxonomy): Eukaryota > Metazoa > Chordata > Amphibia > Anura > Ranidae > Glandirana > Glandirana rugosa. The sequence continues at coordinate 162,883 of BLSH010201110.1, forward strand.
TGTATATAGTTTTTGTCTCTCTCTGCTTAACAGGAGAGCTGACAGGTAAATCTATATGCTGTCTGCTTATCAGAGAGCCTGATTTGAGTAAGGTCTGCTCAGTGTGCTCTGGTGCTGTTTCATATGGTCTGGAATTGTTTTACCCTGTCTAGTAGTATGGGTCCCTATTGGACAGAGGGAAAAAACCTCAGCCAGTGACAGCAGGTGTATTTGGAGGTGGTTCTGACCAGCTAGCAGGGGAGTGGTGACCCACTTCATCTTGGGTGAACACCTTGATATAAAAAGGAGCACATGGGCTCAAGGTTAGGAGTTCCAGCCCACCCAAGCCTGAGGGGTGAGGCGCATGTCCAGCTCCTGGCTGCTAGGCCCAAGGGCTTATCCAGGAGACTGCTGGCTGCTAGGCTTAGTCGAGGTCTATCCGGATGCTGAAGCTGCAACCCACAGTTCTTTGAAAGCTGACAGAGGGAGGATGTCCTTGGATTCAGTCTGATACTGCAGTGGCAAAGTGTCGCTTGGAAGGGCTACCGACTGTCCCAGAACATGGTGTAAATACAGATCTGTGAGAGGATCCTTGAGACTGTGTGATAGAATTTTCCCCTGCCCTCATATCAGCTTAATTGGGTGTGCCAGCTAGAAAGGAGACACTGGAAAGTGTCTTGAAGAACAGAGTCCAGCTCCTGCCCTTACTGCTTAACAAGGGACCTGTTCTGCTAAAGTCAGCCTGCCTTTGGTAGTCTGCTACACTGAGTTCGAAAGGAGACACTGGCTAGTGTCTTGAAGAAACAAAGTCCTGCATGTCCTTTGTTGCTTAAAGATGGACTTGTTTCACTGGAGTCAGTCTGCTGTGTGAAGCCACTGACCGCCTGCTATACAGAACCTAGGGAGAATTTGTCCTCAGTTACAGTCAGTTACTTGGAGCATCCCATACCTATCCTTCTCCTATCCAAGTTCAACAATAAAGCATTGAAAATTCATCCCGTAGACTGGTCACTGGAAACGAGCAGGATTGTGTGTGCACCTGGCTGTGTGAAAATGCTATAGTGACTGGCTGCAAGAATATTCAGCAGGAGGCTCGGGAACAAATATAAATTTCATTAGCAGCTCCTTTGGGTGTACCGCTACATGTGCATGAGGCCTTACTCTCTGTGCAGAGGCAGTGTGTTCTCTGCAGTGCTCCCCAGCAGTCCATTAGGTATGGGTAATACATACTGACATTGTGCTATGCGGAACCAATGTAACTATGCAATAAATAATTCCTTGGAAGTTATCCCTGTTAGTAAATCTGGGTCTGCACTGCATGAGTTAATTGTTCGTTTCATCTAGGGGAGAGTAAAAGTGATTTATTTTTACCCTATCCTCTGCTCCCCACCTGCATTGGTGGATTGCACCCTGCAATGGTCTTGATAACATCAGGACCTTAGGCTGGATTCACACCTATGCATTTTTGCTTTTTGCAGATTTGCACTACTTACCATGGAAAACGTTCTGTAGTGCAAATCTGCAAAATACAAAAAGCACTAAAAATGCATAGGTGTGAATCCAGCCTTAGACTGATGGAGCGTAGGGGAGAAGATGAATTGTTTTTTGTTTTTTCAATTTCCCTGGAGTTCTCCTTTATCTAAAATAGCATTATTTGTTGAAAAAAAAAAACAAACAGTGATATTTTATAAGCTGTAATAGTTTCTCCTACTTTAAAGTAGGCGTTCCAGTAATCACATAAATGCCACTACGTCTAGAACCTTTTTATTACCACTAGGGGGAGATATTGCTTTTTGCATAGCACTTTAGCAGGTTCATATGAGTCCATTTTATCCACTGTTCATTAACTGTAACCTGCTGGAAAAAAAAAAAATCAGCCATGAAATCATCACTCAGGTTTCCTGCTGTAGAATCCTTAGCATTTTCTTGATAAGGTAGCGGCATAGTTCAAATCCCTGAACATGGCTTCCAAGAATTTACGCTCATGCACGAGTTTACGCATACTCCCTTGTAATGTTCATTCCTTTCATTCTATGGGCAGCTGTGCACTGTCGCTGTCCCTCTCAGGTCTCACGTGCATGAAGCCGAAGTGGAAAAGAGAGTATATATTGTACTTTTTTAAAATTATTTATGAATAATACTTTTATATACAATTTAACATGCAAGCTAAAGTTTGGCTAAAAAAATATATTTTTTCCTCACTGCTCTAGTGACTTAAAGGGGTTGATTTACTAAAGTTGGAAAGTGCAAAAACCAGTGCAGCTTTGCATGCTAGCCAATCAGCTTCTAACCTCAGCTTGTTCAATCAAGCTTTGACAGTAAAACATTGAAGCTGGTTTCTGTGTGGAGCTGCACCAAATTTTGCACTTTCAAGCTTTAGTAAATCAACCCCAAGGTGTCACTAAATCCACAACAGTAAAATCAGTCTGTAAATGCAGTAAAGCATGCTTGTTATACTCACTGTGGAACCTAAGGGGTTAATCTTGCGCATTGTGTTTTAACCTGTCTTCTCTAATCCTCCCCTTCTTCCACTGTCCCCAAACCATCTCCTCATAGAGCAGAGCCTTGGGGGCAATTTGGTGTGTATTGCTAGAGAGTTTTATTTTCTTGGGAGAATGTATGTGATCAGCACAGGGCCAATCAGCACTGTCCAGACAGTGGGTCAGGGGTCCTGAAGACTCATAGGACAATCGGGGAGAGAATGAAAACACATCCTACAAGCTTTAAAAGAGAAGTATGGGTATCTGTCTTATTTGTAATAATGCTTACCTAGCTGAATGCAGCATCAGTCTGTCTCCCGCCGGCTCTAACACTGAGAACCAAGCGATCTAACACCCTTGATCTCACAGTTTCCTGAGCAGAGAGCTGCTGACTGACTCTTGCCCGAGCCTGGGTTGGCTCTGTGACATCAGCAGACAGCGGGTCACGGGAGTGCAAAACAATGTGCACTCCTGCGATCCACAGGAGAAGTACAGCCAAATGAGCTTTGGCTGTACTGCTCCTTTAACCAGTGCTCTGCTGGACACTGATCGAATTTGCAAGTGTAGCACTGCCCCCGTAGGGGTTGCTGTGTGTAGACCTCCCTGGGCTTTTCCCCTTCTTCTCTTCCAGCCAGTTACTAGGGGTTTTCACACAACCGCCCACACTCTCATCCACTCGTTTCCAATAATCTATCCAGGAGTTTTGGTTTTTTGGTATTTATTGTTGGAACTTGGATAGGAGAATGGAATAGTGGGATACTCCAACTGGAACTAATTACAGATGAGGACAACTCTCACGCGGCCTCACAGGTCAACTGTGATAACAGACTCTCTGTTATACCATATAACACTTGTATGGGAATAATAAGTCCTCCTCTGGCAACAGACTTTATGAAACTGTTTATCGTCAGGACACTCACTAGCATCCTCTTTGACTGACACCCGTCCACTGACTCTACTAGCTGAAGGGGTGGTCCTCACTGGACAGGCCCCATGACACAGATCTGTACTCACTGTAGGCCAAAACAGATCCTTCCTGGCATGTCTCCCTTCCAGTCAGCTCTACATGACATCTGGGTTGCAGCTATTCTCAGATTCAGGCCTTCAGGTCAGCCACCCAAGGCCTCATGGCAGCTTCTACAGATGAGGGGCAGCCGCCCCCTTCCTCTGCGACCCCGCTCCCCAGCTTGAGATGTAGCAGAGGCGCTGTGGAGGCCTCTACCCGGGAGGTCGCCCGCAACCGGGGGGGGGGGGGTAACCTTGAGGCCTAGAGGTTCGGGTGCAGCCAGGAGTGGTGGTGATTCCTGGAATTGCAGAGGAGAACAGCAGAGTTGCTACACAGAGAGAGACTTTCAAGTGATCCACTGGTTTGGTGAGTGATGGTCCCTGTGAGCTGGAGGAGAAAGTGCTGGAGCAGGCTGGGAGAGGAATAGTGGACAGTCTGTGGAGGCCTTGGGAGCCAGTCACGGGAAGGAGAGTCACTAAGGAACTGTCTGTGCCCCCGTTAGGGAGATTCACCCTCTCTATTTGTCCTTTTTACCATTATCATTGAATGTGAAAGTAAAAGAAAGTCCTACATTTTGGGTTGTCCCCAGCAAAATAATAGAGGGGAAATCTTCCAATTCGGACACTCGTTTTGGTGACCTGGGGGCCCCAAAGAATTCCCTTAATTTGCAGGGATTTCCTCTCACTTCCTGCTTGGCTATGGGGCAGGAAGTGAAGGCAAATATCCAAAATTGGAACACAGGTGGAGAAAAAAAATCTGACGGGTTATAACTCTACCTTGCTTTATCCAAAATAAAAAAAGTTTTGCCTATAGTTCTACTTTAAGTACTTGTTGTTTATATAGTTCATATAGGATAGTGCCGAAGATATGGCTGGGGAGGAGTCAAAGTGGAACTGAACTGCATGTGAGCACCACAAGCATAAAAATGCTATTTCATTCATTTTTTAATATTCAAAGCAAACTCGCCCATTCATCCATGCCTCCATGCTTTATTTTGCGTAGAAATCACTTTGAAAAACACTCCCCTAGCATTTCTAGCCACAGCCATCTTGCATAAGGGCAGATGATTCATGTAGCATTTACTTCTACCCTTATCTCAGGCAAGAGGACATACTCAGCTGAGAAAGCCCCTCCTCCCCTCCAAATAAAACAGGAATTAACTGAAGAAATGTAGAAAAAAGTTTAACACAAGTATATGTGATATACTTTCCTATCTATTTACTAATGCTAGCAATGTAAGGATTAAAAATAGTCAATGTTGTTTGAGAGAGAGAGAGAAAATCCACTAAATATTTGAGAGGGGATTCTCTCTCTTTGTACCATTGGACTTGCAATAAGAAGAGGTCTGTGGGTGTGAGAAGCTGTTACTTTGTGTTAAGTCTCATACACACGGTGCGACGGTCATATGAAAACGGTCGTACGACCGCTTGTTGTACGATCATCCGACCGTTAGTAAGCGCAATTAGAACAGCCGAAGTACTACGGTCTTACAACAGGAGTTGGATGAGCAAACTAGAAAACTTTGGTTGTACCAACAAGCGGTCATAAGACCGTTGTATTGTGTGTACAGAGAAGTTGGTCCAACAAGTTGTAATGTGCAAAACACACATGCTCAGAAGTCAGGAACGCCCGGAAGTGTCCGTTCGTTCCTAATTCACAAATCACATGCACCTGGACTTCCTCTTTATACGCTCGTAACACGTCACTATGTTCGGCTTGGTTGTACGATCGCTTAGTGCATGTCAGTACACGAGATACATCAGCCAACATGCGATTTGGGCCGTTCAGTCGTATGACCGTTGCACCGTGTGTATGAGGCTTAAGGCCTCGGCATGTGCTCCAGGCTGGTAGCCTAAAGCCTCGTACACACCAATAGCATTTCTTCATTCAACCCAGCCGGTTGAACACAAAAAAAACCTGACAGCTCAGGTCAGAGCAGCTATACTAACAATCCGATGTTAGTACAGCGACCTCCCCCCGCTGAGCTATTGTGTTCTGACAGAAGGACAGGCCCCATCCCCCCCCCCCCCCCCCAGAACACTCCGGTCATCGCTCTCAGCCATTGGCTGAAAGTGCTGATAGGGAGCCGGTCGACAGATCTTTTCAGTCATGAAATGGCTGAATGGCCGGCTTTTGTTAGGTCGGCTGCCATACACGTGGGCCGACATTTGGCCCGTTTGTACTAGGCTTAATGGAGAAGCACCTGTTGAAGTTGGGCTGGAAAGGGAATCCTAGCTGAAGAGTGATGCAGGAGAGCTTTGCAGATGCTTCCCTTTGGAGAATTTGAGAAGATCCTATTGCCTACAGGACCATGTATTGTGAAACTTTTCAACTGCGGGTCAGACACCGATGGAGCTACAGAAAGACGGTTCTCATAGAACCAATAATTCAGCTATCCCCTCATTATTAGTGCTACTTGCTTTACCTTGCATTTTTGGATGGCACAGTGAATTGAGTTTACAGAAAGTGATTTTTAGCAGTATTCCTGTGCCCATGCAGTGATGTCCATCTGAAAGCGGAGTTCCACCCTAAAGTGGAACTTCCGCTGGTTGGATTCCTCCCCCCCTCAGGTGTCACATTTGGCACCTTTCGGGGGGGAGGGGTAAGGGGACACCTGACTTTTGACAGGTGTCCTTTTCCACACTTCCTTGAGCTCTGGCCGGCGGACGCGGCCGCTGACGTCAGAAGCCCGGCTCCCTCCTCCCTGCTCGCTCTGCTACTGGCCGCCTGGCCAGTAGCAGAGCGCGGCAGGGCTCGCGCATGCGCAGTAAGGTGCCCGGCGTGAAGCTGTACTGCTTACATGTCCGGGTTCCCTTACCCGCGATGGAGGCGGCTGCACCCGTCCCCCGATCCAAAGATCGGCGGCGGGTGCCGACATCGCTGGACTCCAGGACAGGTAAGTGTCCTAATATTAAAAGTCAGCAGCTACTGTATGTGTAGCTGCTGACTTTTAATTTTTTTTTTAGCCCTCGGACCTCCGCTTTAAGCCTCGTACACATGGGGCGACGATCGTATACAACAGGTCGTAGGAACGACCGTTGTATGCGAAATCGATCGTTAGTACGCGTGATTAGAACAGCCGACGTACAACAGAAGTTGCATGAGCAAACTAGTAAACTTGGTAGTACCAACAAACGGTCATACGACCGTTGTATCGTGTGTACAGAGAAGTTGGTCCAACAAGTTGTATTGTACAAAACACGCATGCTCAGAAGCCAGGAACGGGCGGATGCTAATTACATGCACCTGAACTTTCTTTCTTTGGTCATATGATCGTGTAGTGCAGTCAGTATGCTAGATACAACAGCCAACATACGATTTGAGATGATCGTACGTACGATCGTCGTCCCAGGTGTACGAGGCTTTAGAGTCATTAATGCAGGGCCGTCTGAGGGCCTGAAGATTACAGGCAACCAATAATGTGTTTCAACCTTGTCCCTTGAGCACAGAGTTTTCTCCAGATTCTCAGAATGTTTTGATGACATTACATATCATAGATAATATATTTAAAGCCTTTGCAATTTTACTTTGAGGAACATTATTCTGAAATTTCAGAATTTTTAGACACAGCTTTTCACAGATTGTGGAACCTTTGTCCATCTTTACTTCTGAGATACTCTGATTATCTGAGATGCTTTTTTTAGGCCCCTTTCACACATACGGACCGTTTGTCCGTTTTTCATCCATCCGTTGACGGATGAAAAATGGACATTAATGCATCTCTATGGAAAAACTGATGACAACTGATGATCAGTTATTTTCATCAGTTTTCATCAGTTTCTGTCAGCATCCGTTTTTTTGAACGGATGAAAGTCCTATTTTTCATCCGTCAAAAAAACGGATCGGACGAAAAACGGATGTAAACTGACGAACGGTCAGTTTTTCATCCGTTTTTGCATTGGTAGTGAATGTAAAAAAAAAACTGATGAAAAACTGATGACCACGGATGAAAAAACTGATGAAAAACTGATGTAAACTGATGAAAAACTGATGAGCACTGATGAAAAACGGATGAAAAACTGATGGATACTTCATCCGTTTTGACGTGACTGAACGGATGAAATGAACGGTCCGTATGTGTGAAAGGACCCTTAGGGTTCTTTCACACACACGGACCGTTCATCAGTTTATCAGTTCATCAGTTCATCCGTTTTTCATCAGTTTTTCATCCGTTTTTTCATCCGTTTTTCATCAGTGGTCATCAGTTTTTCATCAGTTTTTTTTACATTCACTACCAATGCAAAAACGGATGAAAAACTGACCGTTCGTCAGTTTACATCCGTTTTTCGTCCGATCCGTTTTTTTTGACGGATGAAAAATAGGACTTTCATCCGTTCCAAAAAACGGATGCTGACGGAAGCGGATGAAAACTGATGAAAATAGCTGATCATCAGTTGTCATCAGTTTTTCCATAGAGATGCATTAATGTCCGTTTTTCATCCGTCAACGGATGGATGAAAAACGGACAAACGGTCCGTATGTGTGAAAGGGGCCTTATACCCAGTCATGTTACTGACCTGTTGCTTATTAACCTAATTAGTTGCAATATGTTCTTCCAGCTCTTCCTTATTACTACCACTTTTTCCAGCTTTTCATTGCCCTGTTCCAACTGTTTTAAGACGTGTTGCTGCCATCAGTTTCAAAATTACCTTATTTTTTCTTAATATTGTGCATTTTCTCTTTTTTTTAATATGATTTTCTATTGTGAATAAAAATGGGTTTATGAGATTTGCAAATCATTGCATTCTGTTTTTATGCAGATTTTACACCGTCCCATATTTTTTTTTTTTTTTTGGAATTAAAGTTGTACATGAAAATAATGGGGACTATGAACTGAAAAATACACATGTGAACACATTGAAAAATATTAAGGGTAACATACACTTTAACAGTGGGAGTTTAGCATTTGGGGGTTAAATATAAACTTGTTGTAATGATTCTGACAGTGGCAACATTCAAATCGTTTATCTTGACCCATATTCGCGTTAATACAAAATCAGGTGAATGTGGCTATATTTTCTTTGTTGAAGCTACCTTGATAATCTTCTTTAACGAGTTACTATAGTTACTGCTGTACTGTTTTTTTCACACTGTATGCTTTATTTTTTGACCTTCTAGTTGATTTCAGTCATTCTACCATTTAGCATATGCTCAAAAATTAAAACAAATACATGCCCTATACAAAGTTATTTATTAATATTTGTTAATGCTGAGCACTGATTCCATGGCACTTACACAAAATATGGATCTATTGTTCATAATCTGAATCTATCCTTGATTGTATTTCTAATCACTGAGGTACATTACTGCAATAGAATATCCTTTCGATTGTAATCTCCATGGGCAGAACCCTCCTATTCCTTCTGTATTGAACTGCATTGTAATTAGATTGTAAGCTCTTATGAGCAGGGCCCTCTTAACCCTCTTGTATTTTATGGTATTGTAACTGTACTGTCTCCCTTTGCATTGTAAAGCGCTGTGCAAACTGTTGAAGCTATATAAATCCTGTATAATAACAATAATCGTACTGTATCCCTTCATATTATAAAGTGCTGTGCAACCCATTGGCGCTAAATAAATCCTGTATAATAATAATAGTACTAATAATAATAATGGATGGAGATTTATTGATGACCAGTTAGCAAAATAATTAGCAGACATTAAATGAAAGCATCTAGTCGTTGTGCTTATTTATCATATCATTATATTATAGCTTCCCCCATGTTTTTTCTTAAACTTCTTGACCTCAGTCCACCCAAAAATTACATTTCAGTAATAAATGGAGTCTTGTGGGCAAAGCCATCCACTGGCTTCCTTTATTTCCTGGGAAGAGTAGCAGTGAAATTTCCTTTATTTTATTATTAGTATTAAAAAGAGTATTCCTACACCTCCTTTTATATTCTAATGTAGAATCATAGGTGTGCGCAGCCTATTGCATTAGGATGTGCGCCACAAAGCGCAAACAAACATGAGTGTGTGTGTATACAGTATGTGTCAGAAAGGCAGAGATTGGTGTCAGTAGTTTATTTTTATTATATTTTATTTATTTACAATTTTGTTTTTTTATTATTTTTTACAATATTATATTTTATAGCTTTTTTTGACAATTTTATTTAGGAGCCCTGCTGGGGGGCTTTGGTGAAATACCAGGGGTCTAAACAGACCGCTGATGTCTCACTTTTGAGACAGCGAAAGGGGCTGAGGACAGAGATTCCCCTGTCCCTTTCTCTGCAGCCAGGCAGCAGGGAGAATCTGCACAGTACAGGGTGATTAGGGTGTGCCCAGGCACACCTGCCACCCTATGTGCGTATGCCTATGTGTAAAATATAATATAATGCATCAGGGGACAGTGGGACTCTTCTTAAAATGTATGAAAAGCCTAAAAATTAACTTCTCCTATTTGGACTGTTGTTGTAAATGTGTGATTGAAAGTGTGCTATTATATCTGTTCAACAAGTGTAAAAAAATAGCTCTTCATCCATCCAGAAATCTTTTGAGTTTATAATGTCCTGTAATCTGCACCTAGGCTGTTATCAGTTAGCCTTGTTTCCTGCTGTTTCCATGGATTACAAAACACCTCTTCCTCTCTGTTATTGAGGGGAGAGGGAGGTGTTATATAGTCCTAACACAGTATTTTGTACTGTTAACATACTCCCTGTCCTAAGGTGAAAATGATGCTCAGTATGATTGACACTCGTAAGACAGGAAGTGTACTAATCGTAGGATTATCAGGTTAAAAACAAAAGAAAAAAATGTGATAAACGAAGACTTAAGGCCCGTACACATGGTACAATTATCGGCCAACAGCGGTCGTACAACAGCCTGTTGTCCGATAATTCGACCGTTAGTACGATTCAACAGCCAATTTCCAATTATCGTCCAACAAAAGTTGTCTGAGAAGACTAGAAAACTTTTGTTGGCCAACAAGGCGTTGTCTGATTTTCGGCTCCTCTGTACAGAAGTTGGACAAATAAAAGTTTTAAGTACAAACACGCATGCTCGGAATCCAGGAAGTGTTCGGTCGTGTCAACCTGCGTTCGTAATTCACAAATCGCATTCACTTGAACTTCCTCATTATACGTTCGGCTTTGTTGGCCGATTACTTGACTACCATCAGTACGCTAGACACAACCACCAACAGCCAGTTTGGACAAAAGTTGGACGTGCGGTTGTATGATAATCGGCGCATGTGTATGAGGCTTAATACAGCCACCAGATCTAAGGATTGGTAAGCTGGAATACTATTAGGTTTTTTTTTTTTTTCACAGGTTCAGATAAAGCTTAGAAGAACAGAACCCAGTGTGCAAAGATCTTAGAACTCAAGTGCAAGAATCACAATACCAAATTCCCTATAGGAAGCTTTTGGGTGATTTAAAGGGTTAGTTCACCTTTAGTCCTCATGCACATAGGATGTTTAAAAAAAGCTCTAAAAACATAAGTAGCTTTGTAGTGAGTTTTTCAGCTTTTTTCAACGTTATTGCACTAGCGTTTTTGAGCGTTTTTTTTTTTCTTTTTTCCTCAGTGGATCTAAAACATCCAAAAACATTGGTGAACTGCGTTTTTGCACGTTTTTGAGCGTTTGCTCGTTTTTACAGCTGAAAAACGTCTCTCAGAACCCACTAGTCTTGGGGTTTTTTTACAGCTCAAAAATGCCCCAGCTAAAAACAGTTGATGTGTGCATGGACATAAAAGATAACATCTCCTCATAGCGTCTCTGTGGGGATAAATGTATACAATAAATGACATAATATTTTAATTGCTATTTTGGTAACTGATCTTAAATATATTCCTAGGTGGGCATATTTAAAGTCCTATTGTCACTATATTAAAATAAGACTAGTACAGGAATGATGCCACCGAGTGATTTTCTATGTATAATCTTGCCTTGACTCCATGTCCTCAGTTTTTTAGATTTATCTAACTACGCCGTTTAGTGGATGGCGGAATCTGTTCCACGGGCTGAATGCTGCATACCGTAGAAATCTAACAGCATATGGACAGCTTGTTCTAAATGTGTCTAAAGTGTTCTAAATTCAGCTTTTTTTTTTTTTTGCCCGAACCATATAATGTCTATGGGCTTCCTTTAGGCAGCTTCCAGCTAATATTAGGGTGCATAGTGGTTGGGGGAAGTTGGAAAGTCTTGTGTAATCTGTGTTGTTTTCCCCCATGAAAACACAGCTGCAGAGGTGTCTGCAAATTGGCTTTCCTGCCCTGTGCTGTAGGTTTAAACATGAAGGATTAGGAAAGAGCTCGCCAGTCCAGTTGCCTGTGGTAGTTGAAATGTATTGCATGTCCAAGAGGTCTTTAAGCCCCGTACACACAGTACAACAGTCGTACAACCAGCTTGTTGTACAATTATCTGACTGTTAAGCCCCGTACACACGGTTCGACGATCGCATACAACAGGTCGTACTCACGACCGTTGTATGCGATATCGATAGTTTGTATGCGCGATTTGAACAGTCGAACATACGACGGTCGTACAAGGGAGTTGTATGAGCAGACTAGAAAACTTGGTCGTACCAACAAGCTCGCATACGACCGTTGTACCGAGTGTACAGAGCAGTTGGTACAACAAAGTTGTATTGTGCAAAACACGCATGCTCCAAAGTCAGGAATGGCCGGATGCTAATTGCATGCACCTGAACGTTCTTTCTGTGCTCGTACGATGGTGTAGTGCAGTCAGTATGCTGCATACAACAGCCAACATACGATTTGCGACGATCGTACGTACGATCGTCGAACCCTGTGTACGAGGCTTTAGTACGTGCGATTACAACGGTTGTACAACAGAAGTTGGATGAGCAGACTAGAAAACTTTGGTTGTACAACTGTTGTACCGTGTGTACAGAGAAGTTGGTCCAACAAAGTTGTACGTGCAAAACAGGCATGCTCAGAAGTCAGGAAAGCCCAGAAGTGTCCATTCTGGGAAACCTACATTCCTAATTCACATTCACATGCACCTGAACTTCCTCGTTATATGCTCATAACACGTCACTACGTTAAGCTTGGTTGTACAATCGCTTAGTGCAGTGGTTCTCAACTCCTGTCCTCGGGACCCACCAACAGGCCAGATTTTAAGTATTACCTTGGGGACATGTAGACTAGAACACTGTAATCACTGAGCAGCAAATTCTATCACCTGTGATGTATTTCAGTTATCCTGCAAACCTGGCCTGTTGGTGGGTCCCGAGGACCGGAGTTGAGAACCACTGGCTTAGTGCATGTCAGTACGCGAGAGACAACAGCCAACATCCAACTTGGTCCAAAGTTGGACGTTTGGTTGTACAACCGTTGCACCGCGTGTACGAGGCTTTACTGTCTATAGTCAGCCTTAATATTAGTCAGCCTAATTATTAGTCACCATAAAATGAGTCAAACCTATTTAAAATAGCTATAGCCACAAAAAAGTATTTAAAGACTGCTAGATACAGTCTGAATTGACAGTTTCACATACTGTATATCAGTGGTGTCAAACTCAATTTCATTGCAGGGGCCGCATCAGCAGTATGGTTGTCCGCAAAGGGCCAGTTGTATCTGGGATGCATTACGTACAGAGTGCAGACTCCAGGAGTGCGTTATGTACAGAGTGCAGAGGTCAGGGGGTGCTATGTAAAGAGTGCAGGGTTTAGGGGTGCACTATGTACAGAGTTCAGGGGTGCGTTATGTACAGTGTGCAGAGTTCAGGGGGGCTCAATGTACAAAGGGCAGGGCGTTACATACAGAGTGCAGAGTTCTGGGGGGGGGGTTGTGTACAGAGTGCAGGGTTTAGGGGTGCACTAAGCCCAGTTTGCAACCCCCCCCCTTGCATCTCTCTCTCCTACCTGGCCCGGCTCAAGTACCTCTCTGTGTAGGCAGCTCTGCCTCGCTTTGCAGGGAGATTGTTCTCTCTCTCAGATTCTGGAGATCTGATCCCTCCGTGAATGGCTGCAGGGATCTGTTTCGGGAGCTGATGAGAACAAAGCTGTCCCTTGTAAACAAAGAAAGCTTCTGTGTTTACAAGTGACAGTGGGGAGGGAGAGTGGAGGGTGAGAGCTGGCATGGCGGGCTGGATTTGGCCTTGTGTTTGGACATATGTGCTGTATATAGAATTATATAAGCAATGTTAAACGGGCCATACATACAAGTATAAGTAAATAAAAACGTTAATCCTTGAGTGATGAAATAATACAATCCTGTTGTTTAGGTGCCTTTATTCAAAAGTCATTCCAATGTTGCCACAGGGATAAGTAGTGATATCTACAACTTTGCAGCTCTATCCAGACTGGGAAATCATTGCACAATGCTACAGAACAAAAGAGTGCACCGACATTGCGTGATAAACTTTTTTGGATAACATAATATATTATACTTAGAAAGGTGCTCACCAAAACTGCATGTCACATAAACTCTATCCACTGGATACTATGAATGTTTGACTGTTGAACCCCTTTGGCACTGCCTCAATTATGCATCCTGGCTTATGCATTATAAGGGCAAACTCTCTTCATAAGAGCTACCTGGCTAGCACACACAATGTCTGTATGCGATAGGAGCCTGACACGCCCTTCTCCCTTTCTTCATATGTTTTGATGCTGCTTGTCTCCATAAATGCTCGGAGCCGAAGTAAGTGGGAAGTACAAGGCTGCCGTCTCCATCCTAGCTATGTTGTTGGATGGCTGCTGGGGGAGGAAAGAAGGGATGCCCAGTCCAACCTCATAGCTAGGGTTAGGAACCACCTAGCAACATGGGATAAAGTATTACGTGTACTATGTCCATAGGAATTATTAATTCATTTCCTTGCAATCATAAATCCATCAAATAGCACACACATAACACATTAGAACATACACTTTGTAAAAATGGTCACCAGCAGTATATCTTAGGCTAGGGTTGCCACCTCATCCCTTTAAACCCGAACACATATGAATTACACAGGTTCGGAGGCTAATTTAATGCAGATAAGGCACCAAGTGAGTTTAATTACCACCTTAATCAGCCAAAGAAACTGTGTAATTAGTATGTGTTTGGTTTTAAAGGGATGAGGTGGCAACCCTATCTTAGGTATGTTCTTAGGTCAGTGGTTCTCAACTCCTGTCCTCTGGACCCACTAACAGGCCAGGTTTGCAGGATAACTGAAATACATCACAGGTGATATCATTTGCTGCTCATTGATTGCAGTATTCTAGTCTGCATCTACCCAAGGTAATACTTAAAATCTTGCCTGTTAGTGGGTCCCGAGGACCGGAGTTGAGAACCACTGTCTTAGGTAATGTTGTAGGTCATATGACATATTGTAAAAGATCATATAAAACAACACAGTAAATTTATACAACTTCTAAATGACACCCAGACACATGTATTCATAATAAATAGTAGATTCTACAATAGTTGTACTTATGCTTGTAAGATATTACCAAGATATTTAACTTTCTTGGTGTTAAATCACAGAAAAGGGAGGCCAAAGGGACCACAAACACACAGGAGGAGACCATATTGGAAAGACAATACAAACATGCATTGCCTCTTATTGATGTCAGGTGTAGAGCAGAGCTCTGTTGGTCCCACACACTCACTGCAGTATTGACTCTGTTTTCTCTACTTATGCAGCAGCTTTATTGAATTTCACTGATTGTGTGTGCTAGCCAGATACCTCTAATGCAGTGGTTCTCAACTCCGGTCCCCGGGACCCACTAACAGGCCAGGTTTGCAGGATAACTGAGATACATCACAGGTGATATCATTTGCTGCTCAGTGATTGCAGTATTCTAGTCTGCATCTCCCCAAGGTAATACTTAAAATCTGGCCTGTTGGTGGGTCCTGAGGACAGGAGTTGAGAACCACTGCTCTAATGGAAGAGAGTTTGCCCTTAAAAATGTATAAGTCAGGATGCATGCTTGATGCAGTTTCTGTATGTTGTTGAAGGGGTTTAACAGTCAAACATTCTTTCTATCCAATGGATAGGGCACGCCTCCCTTGGATGGATTTTATGTTACATGCTGTTTTGCCAAGTAGGGTTAATACACTATGTTGTAATAATATTTTAAAGAAGATATCAAATATGCACATTAGGTAATGGTCCAGCTACTTCCTATGGGCCAGTGTTGTGCTCTGTCATTTATTTTTGCTAAATCAATAGAGATTATTAGAAACATGGAGGGAAGTTCCACCACTATTTCTTGAAGAACTGTTGGCTTCCTGAAGTTTGCTTGTCTTTTAATCTACACTCCATCCAAGACAATATTGTTATGCTCCATCTTGTTCTCCGCAAACTTTAAGTTAGGTAGACCAATGAGTGTGTATTTGGCAGGTGCACATGCCAAGCTTCCCAACCAGTGGGTAGTAAAGGGTGTACTGAACTAAATGGCAACATGACCCAAACATTGGTTAAAATAAAATGGGCTCTTTGCATCTAACACTGGAAATGTAGCCTTAAACTATGTGGATGGAAAAATCATAGGTGGTACTTTCTTCTATAGTTTAGTTCAGGGTCTCCAAACTGCAGCCTGGAGATGGAATGCGGCCCTTTGCTTGCCTTTATGCGGCCCTTGGGGCACTATTCATCCCACTTACATGAGACACTATTCTGCCCACTGACACCAACAATGGGGCACTATTTCTCCCACTGATACCAACAATGGGGCACTATTTCTCCCACTGATGCCAACAATGGGGCGCTATTCCTCCCACTGATCCAAACAATGGGGCACTATTTCTCCTACTAATACCAACATTGGGGCGCTATTTCTCCCACTGATACAAACAATGGGGTGCTATTTCTCCCACTGTTACCAACAATGGGGCACTATTTCTCTCACTGATGCCAACAATGGGGCGCTATTTATCCCACTGATACCAACAATGGGGCACTATTTCTCCTACTGATACCAACATTGGGCCGCTATTTCTCCCACTGATACCAACAATGGGGCGCTATTTCTCCCACTGATACCAACAATGGGGCGCTATTTCTCCCACTGATACCAACAACAGGGCGCTATTTCTCCCACTGATACCAACAATGGGGTGGTATTTCTCCTACTGATACCAACATTGGGTCGCTAATTCTCCCACTGATACCAATTATGGGGCATGGTTTACTCCCACTGATAAAAGCAAATGGCGCAACACTCAGAATCAGTGTAACTCCTTTGCAGCTTGTAACAATATCCACTCTGCCTCTGATGCTCTCTCTCACATCAATGCAAACATAAATTAAAAAATTAGAGCCAGCAACTCCAAACATTCTTACTGCTTCTTTATTAATGCATGAAAAAAGTGAGTGAAAATATACAGGAGCTCACACGTTGCGGCTTCCAAGCCTTGCTCACAGCACTGTGCTGTAATAAAGAAGCAATAAGGACATTTGCGGTTGCCGCCTCTAATTTGAATTTATATTACTCCCACTGATGTCAGAGAAAAATGTATATGGCCACAATCGAGCCCTCCTAAAGTCTGGAGAACAGTAAACTGGCCCTTTGTTTAATGAGTTTGGAGACTCCGGGTTGAATTATTAGTGGTGAGCCCTGAAAAAATGATTGTCATGTTAACTATGGACATCACACCTTTGTACATCACCTCATTTAATCTGCAGACAGGTTAAGCAGACTGGTTTGATGTCTTGTTGTACGTCTACCCTTGTCTGGAGCTTGTGCTGCCATTAACATGAGGTTAAATTCAAGGGCTACGGTGCCAAGTATTGATATAAGTAGATTTAGCTAATGCTGGCAACAAATCTATACCTAGACAAATTAATTAAAAACAGCAATGTAGAGCAGAATAAATAAATGCCAATGGCTACATGGTGCTCCTCTGGCCAAACAAACCTGCATAGTATTCCTTATTCAGCTGTGATATTATATGAAAATACATTTAATGAGCTAGCCTTATAGTAAACTAAGCGGTAAAGAAGTAACTTCCTTTTCTATACAACAGTGATTTCATATTTTGGTGTCTTTCTGTGACTGCATATCATTGAGACTGGGTTCACACTATTGCGATTTGGATGCAAATTCCCCGTATCCAATTCGCAATAGCAGGATAATTTGACCAGCTCTCTATGGAGGGGGTTCATATATCTCCGCTGCGGCTCCGGTGCCAATTTGCACAGGAGCCTTGTGCGTCTTTTGGTCCGTTTCAGGTCCCAACTCAGCCCAAAATTCGGTCTGAAATAAAATAGTGTGAACCCAGCCTAAAGCAGTATTAAACCCAAAAACAAACATTTATTATATTGCAGCTTACCATGTCTTAGATGTGATGTTTGTATTAGTTTTCTTTTTGTAGGCTTTCTTTCTTTTATTTTTACCTGGTGGGCCTGCCAGTAAAGCCTCGTACACGCGGTTCGACGGTCGTATGAAAACGGTCATACGATCGCTCGTTGTATTCTCATCCGACCGTTAGTGCGTGCCGACGTACGACGGTCGTACAACAGGAGTTGTATGAGAAAACTAGAAAACTTTGGTAGTACCAACAAGCATGGGCGTCCGCAGGTAGGGGCAAGGTGGGC
>BLSH010201110.1:190187-227554 GCA_018402905.1 Glandirana rugosa
GTCATGTTGTGAGAAAATTGCATATGTGGACATTCCTGCACCTACATGTTCAAGATTGAAAATATTGTTGTACAAGTGGACTTAATTTATTTAACTTGTTTAGTGTCATCATTTGACTCCTTTTCTCTCTAGCGCAGCCCCGATTGTATTATATAGTTGCACAGTTTGGTGAGCCAAGGGCTTAGGATATTCGTAATTTTTTTATAATATGATGTGGAAAAGCCATCTGGGCTCGGGAGCAGTGGAGGTTTTACGACAGTGGTTCTCAACTCCTGTCCTCAGGACCCACTAACAGGCCAGGTTTGCAGGATAACTGAAATATATCACAGGTAAAATAATTTGCTGCTCAGTGATTGCAGTATTCTAGTCTGCATCTCACCAAGATAATACTTAAAATCTGGGCTGTTGGTGGGTCCTGAGGACAGGAGTTGGGAACCACTGTTTTAAGGGATTGTATAATTTCAGAGTTTTCAGTTTCTGTGCAGGGAGCCTCAATTTGGGAAGGTGAAAGGGAGGGAATATTATTATTGTCAAGGCACTTTTTAGCTGTAATGTTGGGGTGTGGGTGGGGTTTGGATAGGAGATCTTGATAGAAATCTGAAAATATACCAAGGACCTCTTAAAGGTGGGTAACAAGATCACCATGCTGGTTTCTATACTTATAGACATGGGTGGGGTTACCTTGTTGTTTTAATTTTTTGGCGAACATGGAAGAGGCGGAGTTACCAAGGAGAAGGAATTTTTCTTTGGCGAATCAAAGTGATTTTTCAGTATCCGAGGACAATAGAGAGTCTAAGGCCTGTATTTTTAATTTAATTTGTTATGAGATGTCGGCATGTGGAGAGCTATTTCATTTTTTGTATATCCAATTCTATAGTGAGGGTTTTAATGTCTCCAATTCTAGTTCTATTCCTAATTGAGGCGATACCGACAAGGTGACCCCTAATGAACACCTTATGGGCAGACCAGTGTGTTTGCATGGAGGTATCTTCAGTGTCAATGATCCTATATGAACAGTATCAAAGGTAGTTATTTGGTGGTCGTACCATGGGCAGGAGTGGATACCAGCGTTGGAGGAGTTGGCCAATAGGACCGGAGAACAGAAAATTTAATCCAGTCTTGCGTAACTGTTATGGGGATGTGAGAAAAAGGTATGTTATGGGCGCGCCAAGTGCCAATTAGTTGATGTTCATTTAATGACTGGGAAAGGGATTTAGGGAAAGCTTTAGTGGAGGGGGTAACTCTACTTCTGTCAAAGGAGGGGTTGGCTGCTAAATTGAAGTCGCCTCCAATTATCAAATGGGGGGAGTCATGCAGGGCCAGAATATCAAAAAAGGATTTAAAAAAGGAGGCATGTATATCATTTGGTGCGTATATAGATGCTATAGTTATGGCTTTACCATTAAGGCAGGGGTGTCAAACTTGATTTCATTGTGGGCCGTATCAGCATTATGGTAGCCTTGAAAGGGCCGGTCGTATATGTAAGACTAGATGTCCAGAGCACCACCCCCCTTACATAAGATGCCAAGAGCTCCCCCCCACCATCAGAAGTCAAGGGTCCCCCACCCTTCCTTGCATCACAGTAGGGGCAGAGCTGAGAAGCAGAAAGCTGGAGTCTTCTGAATGCTGAGACCAGAGGAGGAGAAGATGAGGGGGTGCTGCAGCTGCACAGAGAGGAGCAGGATCTGAAGGAGTTCTGTCCTCCACTCTGCGGCCGACTGCTGAGACAGGGGGTGGTGGAGATGAGGGGAGTGCTGCAGCTGCAGGAAAGGTGTGAGGGCCACATGAAATGACCCGGAGGGCCGGATTTGGCCCCCGGGCCTTGTGTTTGACACCTGTGCATTAAGGATTCCTTTAATTATTTTGAATCTACTATCCACATCCTTAAACACTTTTTGTATGTCAAAAATGATTGTATTATGGACAAATATAGCAACGTCTCTTGTTCTATTAGCACACCCAGTGTAATGGAATTGATTGAAGGTTCTGTCAAAAAACTTAGGGGGTTGGATAAGGAGAAGTGGATCTCCTGTAGTAGAATAATATCAGCCCCCAGACGTTTATAATGTCTAAAGGCCCTTTTCCTCTTATGGGGGGAATTGAACCCCTGAAATTTGTGGGAAATTATTTTAAGAGCCATCCTATATGGGGTTATTGTCTATCAAATATTGGAAAGTGATGGTAGAAAAAAATCCTTGTATTGACAGAAAGATTCAAACATCCATTCAGTATACCTATAAACCTTTGTTGAGGTAGGCAAATATAGAGCACAACATCAATGGTTACAATCCAGCATGCTATAACCAAACCGTACAGAAAGCATATTAACCATAGTTTAAATCGTCCATCGAAATAAACACAAAAACTTGAAAAACCAGGGAAGAAAAAAAAGGGGATCAAACAAAAATCCAAATTGTTTTTTGTCTCGAATCATTTTGCTATGTTTCTAAAGCTTAACTGACAGAGAGAAAACTACAGCCACCATTATAGGACTCTGACCTCTATATAAAGTTTATTCATAGACATCACATGGCTGTCATCTTGTGATTTCAGCATAATCAAACAATCATCGTGGTATGTGTGAGTTTCCTATGGCTATTGCACCTAGAACCTCTTCAAAGCCCTATAAAGAGAAAGTGTTTATCGTTGTTGGAATTTTTTTCATCTGACAGCATATTATCCTCCTGGACTGGAGTTGTCATCAAGATGTAAATGCATATGCCTCATAGTATGATAGCATTTATCCAGGTGAGAGAAGATCTTCTTACAATTGGGATCTTTACCATACAAGCATCATGTAAAAATTGAGGCCATCTTAAAACATACATGAACCCAAAAACAAAAGAATATTGTATATAGCAGCAGTTCTTAGCTAGGGCAGCTGAATGTTTTCTCTTATTATTGGGTTTTTTTACCTGGTAATCATGTGAGTAAAATGTTCTGTTCTTGCTGAAAATATACCTAATCTGCAAATAGAAAACAAATGTAGCACACCACAAGAACCAGCAAGCTGCAATAAATTGCTTTTTGGGTTTAGTTATTAGGTGTCAAACTGGCACCCCTCCAGCTGTTGTGGAACAAGTCCCATGAGGCATTGCAAGGCTGACATTTACAAACATGGCTCCCACAGGCAGAGGCATGATGGGGCTTGTAGTTTCACAACAGCTGGATGGCCGCTAGTTTGACACTCTCATCCTTTTGGTCAAAGGGTCTGCAGTATGTAAATACATACATTTCTGAATAACCTTATATGTTTTTATAACCAGGGCTGATAAACTGTTAACACGCACATTGGCTAGTGCAGGTCCTCAACCAGGGTTCCTCCAGGTTGCTAAGGGTTCCTTGAGCAATGATCAATTTCTTCCCCTTAGATAAGTTCCCAATGATACCATCGATCGTTTTAGCTATCTGTAAGGGGGTCATTCTTCCCAGTAACCACAAGTGTAAGGAGCATTCTTCCCTGCGATCAACACACTAATGCATCATGAGTTGTAGATATGGTAAATTTTGGTAGGGGTTCCCTGAGACCAGAAATTTATTTCAAGGGTTCCTCTGTGTTGAAAAGGTTGAGAAAGGCTGGGCTAGTGAATTGCAAATATACACTTGGAATCAGTGAGACAAACACAGATTGTTTTAAAGTAATAAACAGTTTATCATAATATATTTTCCTTATGTACACGTGATATATTTTTACAATTTGATAAGTGTGGCACAGCAGGGATTGCTGCCACCTGTCTAAATATATCTTTATAAAATATATATGTATATATAATGTAGCTATTTACATTCAGTTCCCATAAGAGTGCCTTCAATATTTTCAGATTACAGTCCAACTGTCACATTAACATTTATGGTGTCTCCACTTTCTGGTGGCCAGAGTCAGCTGAATGTCTTTCTTCTGCAAATGGAAGACTCTGTTGACCACAGCTTTTCCATGTTGGATGTCACCAGCAATCACATAGACCATAGACCTGGAGTGACGGATCATGCGGTGCCCACAATTGTCATTGATGCGCAGCCATTGTTCGATCATGTTGCGTGTGTCATATGGAAACAGCTGCCCTTGTTTAATAAATTCTACTGGACCCTCTGTCACATATTCATAAAGTCCATGAATCTTTCTTCTTCCTAGCTTTACTCTCACAGCTATAAAAAAAAAAAAGATAGTAAGTTAATACATTATCTGAGATGTGTTTTTAAACAATAATACATTGGCTTTTACGGAATTTCATTAACTCAGGGCAGCGTGTGATTTATTTTTACAGAGCTTTTTCAGCCCTGCCACAATTAAAAGCCTAATGATGTACTTTACTTAATACTATCTGTGGGATGATTGAACATGCAAGCTATTAACACTATCAGCCAATTAGTATTATCACAGCCTCCCACTGTTTTACAACACCTAGAGAGATCTTTAGGCATGCAAATGTAGCAAAGAAATTTGCATTTGTGACTATATTTTCATTCCGTTCCAATATCATGATATTAAATGACAATTTATTGAAGCTAAATAAAAGCTGATCGTTACTAAGTTTGCAGTAAGTACACATCTTGATGAAGATCCAAGAGAAGAAAAAAACATGAGGATCTGTATACCAGTAAAATAAAGCAATACAGTGCAATGAAGCATTTGGGGAGCAGACAGATTTGGGTTGGGCTCCTGCTGGCAGCCTAATTTCAGTGTACTGTATACAGTAAGAGCAGGTTGCAATCGTGCAGATACTCCTCTAGATTATGTCAGTTTATTATAGATTGCATTGTCAGAACATCCTCAAGAAAGCAGAGCACCTCATTTTATTAGTCTGTTAAGCTGACCATACATGGATTGAAATCTGGTTCAGCCTGGTTGAACTAAACAAAACTGACCTATGTATTACCAGCTTTAGCCCCTAGCAGGAGTTAGGCCGGCCATACAATTCAAATCTCGGCCGGTTCAGCAGGAATGGGCATGCTGAATGTACCAAGTTGAACGATCGATCAGCTTGGGTACAGCCAGCATGTCAGATTTTCATGCGACTATCGCAAGTGACTGCTATAAGAGCTAGCGATAATCACTGTCTTCTACCAGAGGGCATGGCTTCCTCTGCTGCCCCGCCGGGAGCAGACAATTGCTCAGCAGGAGGGATTCACCTGGCAGCGCTGTCTATGTTGATGGGGGAATTGTGCACGTTTCTTTCCTACAACCTGTGGTTGCAGGAAAGAAATTCACACAGTGTTATACCCAACCTGGCCCTTTGCTTAAATTTTCTCTTTAAAAATTGTATATCTACTAACTATAACACTGACTCATTGGGAATGACTAAAGTCAAATAGGTTCACTTTTAAGTTTGACGCTCAGATTACTTCCATCATCCAATGATGTGCAAGCAAAAATACTGTTTTTTTCTGCACACAATTGGCTATTTTTTGTAAAGTACATATTCACTAAACTAAATGAAAAATCCCTTGCAAAGTGAATCTACCTTTAGTAATTCAACCCCACTGGATTCAGTACTCTGAGTTTCTTACCTAGAATGGATAAGAAGTTTCAATTTACTCTGACTGTCCAGTGAGTCAAAGTATTGAAACCAGTCCCAGATTTACAACAAGCAACGATAGGTCTGTACCTATAGGCGGTAGAGACAAAGAGGCAGATTTTCCTCTTATAGCTACGAGTCACACATTGGTACATCAAAAGATGGAAATGTTGCCCCCTATTAAAACCATGAACCTAGCATGATAGCTGGGGAGCCTAACATTACTAAAAGGAAGCTAGCAATAGCAGGCATTATAAACCCCTCTTTTTTTCCACCTGAAAGTGTTTAGACATGTTTTAGTTAAAAAAAAAAAATCTTCTAATTACTAAAAAAAAATGGCCACATGGATTTAAAATAAGTCATAGTGCTCTCTGTAGTGCCTGTTAACTAGCCTATAATCAGTGTAACAAACACAGAATGCCTCCCTCTCTCTGCCAACATAAATAATGGAACTTACCAAAGTCATTGTCACAGAAAGCATCCAGGGCAGTTTTATATGAATAAGTCTCTTCAATCAGTGGGCATCCCTGACATGTTGGCTTTGGCAGTGCTGCAATGAAAACAGATCTACATTTTAATATTACAGAAAGACAAGATACATAGTATATGGTAACACATAAAGATAAAATAGTATTAAATACTTATAATATACTATGCCCAAAATGATAAAATGTATTAAATGTTTATAATATCTACTTATTAAATATGTATAAGTGTAAAAGTATAGGTTAACTAACATGCCATTTAAATTAAGGTAGTTCTTAATAAAAATATATTTATGAAGGGTTAATTACTACCTCTCATGGATTAATAGTATGTGTTTTCCTCCTAGCAAACAATCATCAGTTATCAAGTTTGAATAGTAGTTACCTTTGTATTTTTGCCGGTACTCTTTGCCAAGGTTGTCAAGGCACATATCATCCCCAGCAGGAAAACGGTCACAATTAAGACTTTCAGGCCAGGATTGGTCATGGCATGCCAACACAGGGGCACAGCTGTCTCTCACGGCCTCACACATGCTGCGACAAGGTGGGATGAACCTGCAAAGGAGAGGTCAGGTCAATTTCAGGTCTAGTCCAGTGTAATTGCACTTTTGTTCTGTCTAGAGTCATGTTTTTGTTACCATTGATTCCCTGCTAAATGGAACCTCCCTTAACACTAATGTCCTGCTGGGAGACCAGTACTTCGGCTGTCGCCTATGTGTTTTTTTAGAAAGCCAAATTTGCACATCAGTAGAAATGCTATTAGCATTTTTCAGACTTTTGACTCACTAGGTTTTATTCCGTAGAAAAGGCATTAAAAGTCTAGAAAATTACAGAGATCTGTGCAATGGACGAAAAATAAAATAGATAATTACCATTAAAAGTCTAGAAAATTACACGAACAGGGCCCAACAAAATAGATTTAATTTAAATAGTTGGAAATGTATTTAATCCCCTTCTTAGAGCACTGTGATACAGAAAATACTTGCATGGCCATCTTTAAAATTGCAGGTGTAATTCTCAGTAGCAAACACTCAATAACTGATAATCCAAAAAATGGCTTAATTTAAACATATTATAGACTTAGTTAATAAGTTGATAAGAACATGTTCCAATGTAATGCATGAAAGAACCAATTTTATAACCTATTCTATAGTAAGCTTCATTTCATGTCTAAGGAGAAAATACTTACGTGTCCAAGCAGACAGGGGAGAAGAGGGAACACAAGAAGGTTCTGGCATATGGGTGGCAGCCGGTATTCAGCAGTTTATGCCATTCAGCAGACTTGGACACAACCTCTGCCATGCCGGTGTGCCCCATCAGGTTGGGAAGTCTCATTTCCGTATAGCCAACGTCATGGCACATGTTCAAGTCTTCAGGTATAGAGACACATCTTGTAGATAATCCTATGTCAAATGCTTTGCTAAGTCCAGCAAGGAAAGTACCCAAGAGAAGAATGATGGAGGAAGAAGTCATCTTAGCTGAGATGTCAAGCCTTGCTCAAGTACTCAGGTACTGACAATGTTGAGCTCTCAGCCCCTTATATACATGCAAGTAGTCTCCAGCCCATTCATTATCCACGGCTTATCAAACCACACAAGACTCAACTTAGACTCATTGCCCACTCAGGTGATTGTTGTGATAACGAAAAAGGTGGAGACACCCACCCCGGCATGGCAGTGATGTTTGCATAATAGATCTCATTACTTTGAAAGTAGCAGAGCTACTGCAA
Source organism: Glandirana rugosa (assembly GCA_018402905.1). Lineage (NCBI taxonomy): Eukaryota > Metazoa > Chordata > Amphibia > Anura > Ranidae > Glandirana > Glandirana rugosa. The sequence continues at coordinate 197,918 of BLSH010201110.1, forward strand.
CATGTAGTCTGGGATATTAAAATAGAACAAATTGGGGTTTTGTTATGTACATGCTAAGTGGAGAGTGGAGGGAACCTGGACAGACTGTCTGTCTCCTGAGCTGGGCCAGTCTCCATTGTGCTGTACCAACCTGACATATCCTAAGGATGGACGTATCAACAGAACATGCTTTGATATTGCTAATTGCTATATGTCTCTCATACATTTTTACAGTCTAATAGACCTTTAACTACATTACCAGACATGATCAAATCTGCTTTTTCTCTGGCATTTGCACAATTTTGAGTCTGGAGCCTATTATAATTAACAGACTTTACTAATTATTTGTTTCATGCTCTGATCTTGTGGGTAGATGACACAGAATGGTAGGGTGGCAAGCTTCCTGTATATAAAATACAGTTATATATTTTATCATGAAAACCCAAAAAATAAATTTAGGCAGCCTGTAGCACTTCTTCTTTGAAAGGACTACAAGCCCTAATTTGCTACAGCAAGTCCACAAGTTCTAAAATGCCAGTTTAACACAATTTGTAGTTCTACTGCAAGCTACTGTAAGTAATAATTTACCATTTTCTGACCAACCACATGCGCTTTATTTAAGAACAAACAAGAAAATATTCATCTGAAATAATGTAAAATAATTTGGGGTGCCACTCAAAATAAAAGACCCTTTATCGTGGTTCTATGTTTTGAAGTAATGTGCAGTAGAACGTGTAGAAAGACATGTATCCTTGCCTCAGCTGGGTATGTATGCCCAGCAAGCATACATGTCTTTTTACATGTTCTACTACACATTACTTCAAACCACAGAACCACAATTAGGGGTCTTTCCTTTTGAGTTTATATGCAGCGTTGTTCCCTGACTTCAGTGCATGCTTAGTAAAATTACTTTTTCATTTCTGTAGAGAAAAATGAACAATGCTCAGGTGCAGAGATCATCAACCATGCCTTAAAGTCCTATCATTCAGAGAAAATCATTGTTCGTCTGTTATCCACAGTCTGCACAACTACCAGTTTTGATATTGGTGACATTACTAGTGAAAATTGAGACAGATATGGTAATACACAGTCAGATAAATGTCATGTACATATTAAAAGACAATTCGTAATAGCCATGTTTTGACATTGAGAAATGCTGATTACTTATTGGCTACCAGGGGGAGAAGGGCCACAGCCTGTTCCAACAGTACATGATCATTGAAAGGACAGGTAGGCTTTTTCAAGTACATTATTTCTGGTAAGACACAGATCCTCTGTGGGCATCATTAAATAAGGCCCGCAGTTTCCAGAAAAGTGTTGTCAATGAGTAGTATTGACCCAGCATATCAAAATTGGGTAAACCTTTGTCTGTATAACATCCTTTAGGTTGGCTTTATACTTGTGCATTGTGGTAACAAATGGTATATTTTTAGAGTGATACCCCAATGCAGTAGGCCCAAACGTATCTGCCCTACAGTGCTCCATAATACTATGCAATGAGGTGATCTTCTCTGCCAAAAATAGTGTAGATGTGTTTTTCATGCACTGAGTTGCACTGCCAGCTTATTACAAAACATTGGAATGCCTTAATGCAACTGGCCTTAATGCACAAAAATGCATGCATTATCAACACTAGAGTCTATTCATGCATCCATTTTTCTGTAATAAAATGCATACTTTTGATTAAAAAAAAAAAAAGAAGTTACATTTTAGAAAGAAAAGAAAAGTGGAAGTAGAACCTAGATCAGAACCTCCTTTCTTCCTCAAAGGTACCATGCCAGAGAACATTATATATTAACAATACCCATCTTCCAATGAGAAAGAGTGTAAATTAAGTTACAGTATAACATACATATAGGTAAAGTCAGAATCTTTTATGATCGCATGATAAAATTGTAAGAAAAGATGAAGATCAAGCTTATATACATGTTGTATAAAAAATCTTCACATACAACATCAAATTATATTCTATATAAGTCTGGATTCAAACTAGTATTCACTTTAAGGGCTGGTTCACACTGGGCCGACATGCGCTCCGACTTCCGGAGAACAAGTTGCATGACATGTCAAAATGAATGGTTCCTTATGAGAGTCGTCTTAAAGTGGTTGTCAACTCTGGACAACCACTTTAAACTACAGGTAAGTCTATAATAAGGCTTACCTGTAGGTCCCAGGAATAACTCCTAAACTTGCACCATTTAGGAGATATTCCCTGTATCTGTATGTGCCGACATCCTCGACCCATGCGCACTGAAGAATTGGCCCCCGGGGTGGCCCAGGGTGCTGTTTCTTTTGTAAGCGTGCCGTAACTGGCAGCTCCCGTGCGCATGCTGGAGCCCGCGCTGTGATTGGCCGGAGCCGCGGACCCGGAAGAAGCATGTCGCCAGTTACAGCGGTGTGCCGAGACCGCTGCAACAGCTTTGTTCCAAGGTAAGTATTTCATAATGAGCTAGTATGCGATGCATACTGTTTTGCAGGTTTTTGCCATTATGCCTTTGTTTTGCAGGTTTTTTTTTTTTGGGGGGGGGGGGGGGAGTTGACAACCACTTTAACTGGTCTGGCTTGTGTTGCTCTGACTTTGAAAATGCTGCCTACACTACTTTGGTCCGACTTGGGCACGATTTAAGCCCATTGATTTGAATGTAAGTGGCCTCCAAGTCAGATCATCTTAACTGATCCGGCTTGTGGCATTTGGCACAAGGTTTCCTCCATAACAGAAGCAAAGGCATTGTTTTGATTTGCCAAAGGACAAGTTGCAATCATCTCAAAGTCGGATCCTGTTCATTGAAGTAGTATAGAGTATAGTAGTATAGAATTTGCAGGGCAAAGTCGGACGGGAAGTCGTATGACTTTCGTGTCGGAGCAGTGTGAACATAGCCTCACTCCCTATTCTTGACATATTTCACCGTATACCATAGCTTCTTCGGGATTAGTAGTTGACAATGCCTATATATAAATCAGTTGATCTACCTGTAATAGACACATATAGGTGTGACAAGTTATGTATATGCATTTGGAAGACTTGTTGGATATCATGTGGCTTATCATCAAAATCCTAATAATTCCTACATGGCTAGTTTACATCATTAATGGTTAACATCCTAAAAAATGCACTGCACCCCTAGTATATAGTCTCCTGTAACTCATATTTCCAGTACAAAGGCTAAAAAGGTCTTTCCTTTAGCTACAGTAGTTGTGACAGTTATGTTTTTCACTATATTGCATAGTACACATTGGATCCAGGAGTAAGACATTCATTCGTTTTTAAAAACGTATAACTAGGAGTTCTGAGCATGGAAAAAGTGAAGTGTCTATTCCTGCAGATCTGCAGACGTTATATTACTGCAGCAGTCTGGCACAAACAAGCTGGCTATACTGTTACACACATGGCACTATATTAATTAGCATCATATTAAAGAGATAACATAAAAAGTCTTGGATATGCATAGACTGTGTTCCCAATGAGTGGAGCGGAGCAGACACCTGTCTTGATATCAGACAGAGATGCCTGTCTCCAAGGACTCATTAGGAGGAGACAAGACTGGGGTAATTACCTGGACTGATAAACACCCATCCATTAACACTTCATTGTCAAGTTCATCAAGCAGAAGAAATATAGGCCTTGTCCCTAGCCTTTTATTTCACATTAAATGTATTAAAAAACAATGTTTTACTTATTTACTTATTCATTTATTATTATTATTTACTTATCCCATTTCCTAGCTTAGGAGTCTTTTATCTAAAGCACATTTAAACCTAGTTACACACAATGCTGGCCTGCATGTTAAGGCCCGTACACACGGTGCAATGGTCGTACCACAACGGTAATACAACAACTTGATGATGAGCAGACTAGAAAACTTTTGTTGTACAACAAGGCGTCATACGACTGTTGCACCATGTGTACAGAGAAGCTGGTCCACCAAGCTGTACGTGCAAAACACGCATTCTCGGAAGTGTTCGTTCGTGTAAAGTTACTTTCCTAATTCACAAATCACATTCACCTGAACTTCCTCTTTATACGCTCATAACATGTCACCATGTTAGGCTTGGTCGTACGATCGTCTAGTGCACGTCAGTACATGAGATACAACAGCCAACATACAATTTTGGACGTGCGGTCGTATGACCGTTGCATCGTGTGTACGAGGCTTTCGTCTCCATATCGAAAATGAAGAGGTTACTAAAGTAAGAACATTTTTGTACGACAGAATAAAAATTTACAAGTGATGTGATGCATTGTATTGTATTTGCATTGTATTTTCGTACAAAAACTGTGATTGAAGGAAAATCGTACGATCTGGTATCGTATGAGAATTTTTTTTGTGTTTGTCCCTTCTGATAATTTTGGAGAAAAAAAAAAAAGTGTACTGATGATCAGATTATCGTACAATCACTTTGAAAGCAGTAACTTTTGTACGATTGTCTGATCATGTGTACGGGCCTTAAAAGTGGTCATACATGTGGGAAAACAATTGTTCCAAAATGAACAGTGATATCTCTACTACATATGCAGTAACATGCATCCATCATTCAGTGCAATTTCCCCAGTACTACATGTGAGCCTGTACTGTTTAGTTTCATAGACAAAAAGAAAATCAGACAAGGTTTCTGATCTACAATATATTCAGTGCTAGAGCCGGACATAGACAGTTCGAATCTTGGCCAGTTCAGCAGGGGCCCGCCGAGATTCGAAGCATGTATGGGTAGGCTGGTTGTACCCAAGTTGATCCATCAATTAACTAGGGTAAAACCAGCCTGTCAGATTTTTCATGTGATTATTGCCAAAGGCTATAGCTGCTAGCAATAATAACAGTGTGTTTGCCCAGCAGGGGCGGCTCCCCCATCTCTTCCCTTTCCAGCTGGAAGAACACAATAGCTCTGCTGGAGGGATTCCCCTATCAATACTGACTGTGTTGATGGGGGAATCAAGCAATTTTTTGTCCTGCAACCCATGGTTGCAAGAAAGAAAATCACACCATCTATCACCAGCTTAGGAGCATTCTTATCACCTCTTGCCATGCATTGCCACCCTACCAAAATGCATTAGAATGCACGTCAAGACTATACCTCTTTTCTATCAAAACAATCATCTGAAAGCAGTCAACGTCATTATTATTATACAGGATTTATATAGCACCAACAGTCAGCATTTTACAAAATAAAGGGAGACAATATAGTGACAGTTCAAGGCAAGTGGGTTAGTGGTCCCTGCTCATGAGAGCTTACAATCGTAAGGAAAGGGGAAGTGATATGATAGGTCAGTGATGGCGAACCTTGGCACCCCAGATGTTTTGGAACTACATTTCCCATGATACTCAGGCACACCGCAGAGGGCATGAGCAGCATGGGAACTGTAGTTCCAAAACATCTGGAGTGCCAAGGTTCGCCATCACTGTGATAGGTATTAACTGTGTGGGGATGAGTTGTTCAAGAAAGTACGATTCAAATGCTAGCTAGAGGCGGGATAGACTTCCCTGAAGAGAATTTATTTTTAGGGTTCGCTTAAAGGCAGACAGTGTAGGAGATAGCTGTACAGGTTGGGGTCAAGGGTTTCAGAAGAAGGGAGAGGTTTCCCACATAGGAATAGGTGACAAGGGAGCTTGTGAGCAAGAAGTCTTGAGAAAAGCAAATTGGATGATTTGGTTGATATTCTGAAATGGGGTTGGTGATGTAGCTGGGGGCAGAGGTGTGGATGACTTTAACAAATTTTATTAGTTGGGGGATTGGCAGAGAGGGGTGGCAGACATTGAGTGGTTGGTAAGGTGGATGAGTCTGGCAGTGGCATTCTTTCATAGACTGAAAGGATCTGTGTATAGGTTTGCCAACTAGGATGGAGTTGCAGCAGTAAGTGCGAGAGATAACAAAATAGAGTGAAGGTGTAGTTTGGTAGTATCATTGGTTAAGGCAGGCCATAAACGGTGCAAATTTATTTCTTGCAACCACGAGTTGCAGAAATGAAATTCGAACTATTCCCCCATCAACACAGGCAGTGCTGAGAGAGGAATTCATCCTGCCAAACTATTGTCTGCTCTCGGTGGGGGTGCGGGCGGGGAAAGCCGTCCCCACCAGGGGAAGACAGTGATTATTACTAGCAGCCGCTAGTGATAAACGCAAGTGAATGCACCAGGTTAGTTGTACCTAAGTTGATCAATCAATTAACTTGGTACATTCAGCCTGTCCACACATGGTTAAAATTGTGGGCGCTAAAATAAGGATGCTTTGATCTGCTAATCTGAAGGGGGTGTAAGCAGAACTTTTGGGAACGCTATAGCACACCCAAGCACCCCCCTGGCACTGCCCCTTTTCAAGTGGCATTCAAGGGCTTGTGCCATATGTGCCTTACCCAAATATGCCTCTGCTTATTTTTTTGTGCTCCAAATGACTAAAACCGAGCTAAGAGCATGTGCAAAGAAAATAACAAGGGGCTCTCTTTGTGTGTAGGAGTTTATTCAACTCTACCTTTTTTCTTCCGATTTAACTCACTTTTTTTCTTTTGTCGTTTGTCCTGAACAAGACAAGCGTACTTAATCAAAATGCCTACTTGTGTTCAATATATCACAAGTCAGGAAACAAAAGCTTTCTAGTTGGCAGACACTTCTGAATTTAACTTGCATGGTTAGGCACACACGTGCCTGCTTGTCCATTGGAAGGTTAACATTACATTTGTATTCCTTTCTGTTTCTTACTAATTAAAAATTACAAATTGCGGGTTTATGTGTGTTTTCAACTGCAGACAATGGGAAGCAGATGCAAAGTCTTTGTTCTTTCGCTTCTTTTTTTATACTTCTTTTCTAGTTCTGTGCAGTGACCAGTGGAAAGGCATCTAGAGACAGACAGAATAAATACTAAGGCTTGGTTCACACCTATGCAGTGTGCTTTTGATCCGTTTCTGCAGTACTTTTTGCGGTGCATTTTGCCTTTTTGCAAGCGCATTTTTTTGCACGTTTTTGATGCATTTTGCATTTTTTATGCTTTTTTTTGACTAATTTGTTGTTGGGTGAATTAAAAAATGCAAATTGCTTTAAAATGACGGCAAAAACGCACTACATGCTTTTCTGCAGCTTCCCCATTGAAGTCTATTGAACCAAAAATGCATCGTTTTGCTTTGAGCCTCGGTTCACACTAGATGTGGTGCGAATTCACAGTGAATTCACTGCAGATTCCGCACTGCATCAAAATTGCAACCCATTCATGCAAACAGATTGCGGAGTGTATGTTAAGCACTTGCCGACCGCCGTCTGACGGCGACAGAGTGGCTCGTTATCGCAAACCGCCATCATACGACCGCGGCTGCGATAACTAGTGCTGTGAGCGGGGGAGTGGGTAGGGCGGACTTGATCGCCACCGGCTACCCGCAATGGCCCCCCCGCAGTGAAAGAACGGAGGTCCGTGTAAGTAAACACGGATCTCCGTTCTGTTAGAGGGGGAAGGGCGGTGATCACAGGCTTCCTGTATATGGAAGCTGTGATCATCCCCTTTCTCCAGCCAGGGCAGCCTACACACAGTTAGAACACGCCCAGGGAACACAGTTAACCCTTAGAGCGTCCCCTCCAGGTTAACCCCTTCACTGCCAATGGCATTTACACAGTAATCAGTGCATTTTTATAACACTGATCGCTGTATAAATGCCAATGGTCCCAAAAACCGGTAAAAAAACATGTCCACTGCAATATCACAGTACCGCTAAAAATCGCAGATCGCCGCCATTGCTAGTAAAATATTTAAAAAAATAAAAACCCCAGAAATGAATTCTCAGCACCCGTAAACGCGGCAACTTTTGTGCAAACCAATCAATAAACGCTGATTGTGATTTTTTTTACTAAAAATATGAGGAAGAATATAAATCGGCCAAAACCGATGGAAAAAAATCTTTTTTTATAAATTTTTGTTTGGATTTGTATTTTAGCAAAAAGTAATAAATTTGTTTTTTTTTTTGCAAAATTGTCGCTCTTATTTTGTTTATAGCGGCGATCAGAAATGACACAGAGGTGATCAAATACCACCAAAAGAAAGCTCTATTTGTGGGGAAAAAAGAACGCAAATTGTCAGTTAAAGCGACGCAGTGCCGAATCGCAAAAAGTGCTCTGGTCCTAAAGTGTGAAATCCTTCCGGGGCTGAAGTGGTTAAGTTGACAACACCCCCAAATCGGTTTGCAAAATCGATACCTTGAAATCGGTTTGCAAAAAGCAGTGCTGATTTTCAGAATCAGATTGCATGGGTGTGGCGCGGACAAAAAAAGGGTCCTGCACAAGTTTGGTGCAAATGCGGTGCGATTTGAGCTATACAAATCCATGGCTCAAATCGCACCCCAGAGACATCACATGTAATTTGCACAGCAATGTGCTGCGATTCCTGTGTTAATTACATGCGGCGTCCCACACTGCATCAGTGTGAATCTAGGCTTTAAAAAGTCCCTGACCCGTTCCAAAAATGCAGCAGCTGAAAAAAGCATAGGTGTCAACGTGTCCCATAGGAAAACATGTTAAGTGGACCGTAGTGTGTTTCTGCTAAAAGCATTAAAAAATGCATAGGTGTGAACCAAACCTAACATATTGATTAAACACTGACCAAACCAGGGTATATAGTTTTTTATCGTTGAACCAGCAAGTTGAACAAGAAAACTCACAGATCCCCACATCCACACAATTGACGTGGATGTGGCAATCTCTCCCGCTGTGCTATTGTATTCTGACAGCGGGGACTCCTTAGACCAGTGGTTCTCAACTCCGGTCCTCGGGACCCACTAACAGGCCAGATTTTAAGTATTACCTTGGGGTGATTCAGACTAGAATACTGCTATCACTGAGCAGCAAATGATATCACCTGTAATGATTTTAAGTTACCTTGCAAACCTGGCCTGTTAGTGGGTCCTGAGGACAAGAGTTGAGAACCACTGCCTTTGACTAACCCCTCCGTCAGAATACACAGTTCAGCACTGCAGGGATTAGCTGCATGCACTGAGCAAATGCTGGTTTTCTAGCAAAACCGTAGGTCCATTAATAGGTCGTTAGAAAAACTGCACCGCTGCAAGCCTCCAATAAAGACTCTCAGGAAGTCCACTGCTTCAGGTATAGGTCACAAGAGCTTGTCTAGCTCAATACATATTGCAAAATCCACAAACAAGGCTGCATTCTATGGAAATCCCACTGATAATTATTGTGTATAACTGGCTGTTGAAACCGCCCTTGGGCCATGCCCATCTGACATGTTTCGTCCCTAGAGCCTAATCAGAAATCTTTGCTGAGAAAAATATAGTATCTGCCATAGCTTTTTTTCCTTCTCAAATGACTAGTTGCCTGGCTCTCTTTGCCTTTAATACTGAGAGACACATACCTTGAAGAAGCATGCAGAATGAAGTATGACCTTATAATCTGTATACTTGTTTCATGTCAGGAAATGTGTACATTCAGTAGTGTTCGGCAAGCATAGCCTCTATGCTTTCTCATTGCAGGTTTTCTTAAAGTGGAACTCCATATGGCATTGCACATCATTCAGCCCCCCCCCCCTTCTTTGAAGCCCCTAATCATGTTTTAAATGTATTATTTATTTGTTTATTTATTAATACAAATACTCTATACTAACCAGTCTTCTGGCTACTCCATTGATATTTCCATGGTATATTAAGCAGGCAAAAAGGAAGCTAATTGTAGAAGTCAATTGTTAGGATTTATATATCCTTTAAGCTTACACTGAACATATAGGTCCTCTGGCCCCCATGTGTGTCTAAGCTGATTCTGCTTCAGCTGATTTCCATCCATAACAATGATCCCTTTCCCTTGTAAGTACATAGCATACTCAAATGTTTGGACTTCTAGTTTGTGTAAGAATGATCCGACACTGGGAAGTGTAACCTGATTTGTACATCCATTGTTCACTACATGTGTACCATAGACTCCTTCTCCATAGACGGTTCGAATCTTGGCTGGTTCAGAGCCAGCTGAGATTCGAACCATGTATGGGCAGGCTGAATGTACCAAGATGATTGATCGATCAACTTGGGTACAACCAGCCTGCCAGATTTACTTGCAATTTTTGCTAGTGGATGCTATAGCCACTGACAATAATCACTTCCCCCGCCCTCCTCTGCACCCTCGCTGAGAGAATACAATGTCTCGGCAGGAGGGATTCCTCAGTCACCACTGTCTGTGTTGATGGGGGAATTGTGTGAATTTCTGACCTGCGACCCATGGTTGCAGAAAATAAATTTGCAAGGTCTATGGCCGGTCTTAAGCCTGGTACACACAATACGTTTTTTTTGTTCAACCCAGTGTGCTGAAGGAAAAAGTAACTGATACATTGCTGTACTAACACAAGCAATGTTAATACAGGGATTTCCCTGCTGTGTTATTGTGTTCTGTTGTGTCCTTGCCAGGTCAGCACTCGCAGCCATTGGCTGCCAGCGCTGATTGGATGCCAATTAGTTGCTGGTTTTCCAGCATGCCTGTTCGACAGAAGCCGGTCATGAGCCTTGATTTTGGCCCTTGTGTACCCGGATTTAAGATGGTCATACACAGAGCGAATGTCAGGCGGTTTTTGGTGAACTGGCTGAAATTCAAACCATGGGTGACCTGCCCAACATCCTTCGTTCTAAAAATTGAAGGTGCTGGGTGGAAAATTGTTGGCTAAACTGCTCAGATGCAGCCAATGTCCAGGTTTTCTGAGAGCCGCAGGTGCTGGCTGGCAGGAGAGATTCCTTCATTCAGCCCAAGAGGTTGGACTCATCCATCTGATTTTCTGTTGATTTCTGCTGATGTCGTAGAGATGAATGTTGATAACCTTGGTGAAAGCCTCACAGACTATAGTAGTGAGCTGCCTGTTATGCATAAAATAGTGAAAGTATATATCAGATAAATGGTTATTGCCTACAAGGCATGGTGATCAGATCCCTGTATGCATGTATTGGCAGCATTACAGTCTAAATGGTGACAGACGATAGCCACACAAAGACTGAGCATAGTTGGCTTCCAAAACATTTATTATTATATCCACCAAGACATTTCCCACACTGCTGCCAATGCCAGCAGCCTCAAGCAGAGAAGCAGAGAGAAGCAGCCAATGCTCAGATCTACTCCTACATATTGAGCATAATATGTCATTTTATGAGTATGTCATTTCATGAATGACTAATGCTTGTAATGTCTCTGGCTTTTATATATTCCATACATGGTGCAACGGAGCCTTCCGCCTGTTTGTTTGGTTTTTTTTTTTTGCCGGTATGACATGATGTAGCTTAATGTTTCATTTGAACAATTTTGTGAACAGTGTTCTCGTTACAAAAATTACATAAAAATATATGCATAGCTCATATTGTCACTACTAGAAATGTGGGAGGAAAGATATTGGTATAATCTCATGGCAATACTTCACGCATAACACATTTTTTTTTAGAATGAATACATGAACAAATACATTTAGGAATGAATAAAACAATAGTTGAAGCCAACAACAATGAACGCTAAGATAAAAATTCATATTTTATTCTACCCTATAAGTATTTGTATAAAAAAATGCAAATTTAAACCTAGATAGACATTTTCCTGATGTTCAAGAACTGACATCTCTGATAGCTGGCAAAAACGGGGTATTATTGGGAGTACTAAGGCTTCATGCACATCTGCAGCGTATTTATGATGCTCGGGATGTCCTGGAGCTACAGTGTGGGAAAAAAGCATTTGATCCCCTGCTGATTTTGTACGTTTGCCCACTGACAAAGAAATGATCAGTCTATAATTTTAATGGTGGGTTTATTTTAACAGTGAGAGACAGACCAACAAGAATATCCAGAAAAAAGCATTTAAAAAAAGTTATAAATTGATTTGCATTTTAATGAATGAAATAAGTATTTAACCTCTTTGCAAAATATCACTTAGTACTTGGTGGCAAAACCCTTGTTGGCAATCACAGAGGTCAGATATTTCTTGTAGTTGGCCACCAGGTTTGCACACATCTCAGGAGGGATTCTGTCCCACTCCTCTTTGCAATTCCTCTCCAAGTCTTTAAGGTTTTGATGCTGACGTTTGGTAACTTGAACCCTCAGCTCCCTCCACATATGTTCTATGGGATTAAAGTCTAGAGATTGGCTAGGCCACTCCAGGACCTTAATGTGCTTCTTCTTGAGCCACTCCTTTGTTGCCTTGGCTGTGTGTTTTGGGTCATTGTCATGCTGGAATACCCATCCATGACCCATTTTCAATGCCCTAGCTGAGGGAAGGAGGTTCTCACCCAAGATTTGACGGTACATGGCCCCGTCCATCATCCCTTTGATGCGGTTAAGTTGTCCTGTCCCCTTAGCAGAAAAACACCCCAAAGCATAATGTTTCCACCTCCATGTTTGACGGTGGGAATGGTGTTCTTGGGGTCATAAGCAGCATTCCTCTTCCTCCAAACACGGTGAGTTGAATTGATGCCAAGGAGCTTGATTTTGATCTGACCACAACACTTTCACCCAGTTCTCCTCTGAATCATTCAGATGTTCATTAGCAGGCTTCAGACCGGCCTGTACATGTGCTTTCTTGAGCAGGGGGACCTTACGGGGCACTGCAGGATTTCAGTTCTTCACAGCATAGTGTGTTACCAATTGTTTTCTTGGTGACTATGGTCCCAGCTGCCTTGAGATCATTGACAAGATTCTCCAGTGTAGTTCTGGGCTGATTCCTCACCGTTCTCATGATCATTGAAACTCCACAAGGTGAGATCTTGCATGGAGCCCGAGACCAAGGGAGATTGACAGTAATTTTGTGTTTCTTCCATTTGCAAATAATCGCACCAAATGTTATCACCCTCTCACCATGCTCCTTGGCGATGGTCTGGTAGCCCATTCCAGCCTTGTGTAGGTCCACAATCTTGTCCCTGACATCCTTGGACAGCTCTTTGGTCTTGGCCATGGTGGATAGATTGAAATCTGATTGATTGATAGCTTCTGTGGACAGGTGTCTTTTATGCAGGCAACAAGCTGAGTTTAGGAGCACTCCCTTTAAGAAAGTGCTCCTAATCTCAGCTTGTTACCTGTATAGAAGACACCTGGGAACCAGAAATAATCTTGCTGATTGATAGGGGATCAAATACTTATTTCACTCATTAAAATGCAAATCAATTTATATTTGAAATGCATTTTTCTGGATATTTTTGTTGTTATTTTGTCTCTCACTGATAAAATAAAGCTACCATTAAAATTATAGATTGACCATTTCTTTGTAGTGGGCAAACGTACAAAATCAGCAGGGGATCAAATACTTTTTTCGCTTGCTGTATGTACAGCCGCCCATAGACAGGAATTGGTGAAGGTGGCTGTACATAGCTACGTGCCTTTTTTAGCATAAAGTTGCACTACTTATATTGCTATGCTATGCTAATAGTAGTGCACAGCTGTGTACAGTCGCCTTCATTCATTCAGATTAGCTGACAAATTTTTACTTGACTCCTTTGATTTTTCAATTGAAGTTTGTCAAGCTCAGTGGGACCAACAGGGCCACCATGGTTCGAATTGCAGCCAATTCAGCAGAAATCAGCCAAATTTTAAGCCAGGTATGGCCAGCTTATCTGACCTTTCACCTAATAACCAACACTGATGCCTAAGATCATGCCTACATGCCCAATTGTCCTCTAGTATATATATATTTGAAATTTAAACACTGCAAATGCATCAGCTGATTAATAAAGAAAAAGTCACTCCCTTTCAGATTCACTGTAAACCAAAAATAGCTTTTTCTTTAAGAGCAGAAACAGATAGGAATCCACAACAGGTTTGTTAAAATCTGTATATGGCTCACCCAGAAGGGCAGTACTGGGGCAGGGTTGTGCATTGTCCAGGGCAAGGATCCAGAACTGCGCCCCCTTCCCCCACTGTTAAGACATGTTGTAGAATGGGTGTACCAACCTGTGTACATTCTTTGCCCCCTTGCTTCACTGTGCCCAGGGTAGCTGCCTTTCCTGCCCACCCCTTGTCCCAGCCTTGCAGATGGGATTGTTTTTTTTTTCTCAATAAAAGTGCAGTTACGCTTTAACGATGAATGTCATTAATAGTTTGAGATTACTTAACAATCAACACCTGTTCAACCAAAGAAACATTTGGTCAGGAGTATAAAATTCGTGTATATAGTGCAATTGCCATAATTATAGCTATGCCACATTTAATGTATTTTGTGCCTCACATTGCACACTCCTGCCTGTTAAAACCCTAACTTACAGATTGCAGAGGCTAGAAGTACATAGCACACAGAGCATTGAGGCAGAAATCCCCCACAATCATACATTCTTACAGCTTTAGAAAATAAAGACATTCCACAATATTAGAGGATGGGTCATTAGAACTGGACTAATCCAACCACAGAAAGCAGTCTAATTTTTCACAATTGTTGCATGAGCATGCATAGTCATATTACTTGATCAAGCTGTTCCCAGGACAGCCAGCATCAGCCAGATGGGTTTTGATCACCTTACCACAAGGAGAATGTACAGTTGTGCTCATAAGTTTATATACCCTGTCAGAATGTATGATTTCTTGGCCATTTTTCAGGGAATATGAATGATAACACAAAAACATTTCATTCACTCATGGTTAGTGTTTGGCTGAAACAATTTATTTTCAATCAACTGTGTTTACTCTTTTTAAATCATAATGACAACAGAAACTACCCAAATTACCCCGATCAAAAGTTTACATACCCTGGTGATTTTGGCCTCATAACATGCACACAAGTTGACACAAAGGGGTTTGAATGGCTATTAAAGGTAACCATCCTCACCTGTGATCTGTTTGTTTGTAATTAGTGTGTGTGTATAAAAGGTCGATGAGTTTCTGGACTCCTGACAGACCCTTGCATATTTCATCCAGGGCTGCACTGACGGTTCTGGATTCTGAGTTTTGGGGAAAGCAAAATAATTGTCAAAGGATCTGCGGGAAAAGGTAATTGTACTGTATAAAACAGGAAAGGGATATAAAAAGATATCCAAGGAATTGAGAATGCCAATCAGCAGTGTTCAAACTCTAATCAAGAAGTGGAAAATGAGGGTTCTGTTAAAACCAAACCACAGTGAGATAGACCAACTAAAATTTCAGTCCTGATGACGCGCGCATGTGTCAAATGCATTGGAGAGAGGCCTGGAACGCACGTACACGGAGCTAGAGATTAGAACCGGAACTCTGGGTGAGACGCACGCCAGCTGGAGAGTGAACGAAGCGGCACACTCAACGGGTCCCGAGCTGCACATATTTGCTGGAAGCTTATGTGGTTCTTGTGGAATGTGAGTGCAATACTTATGTTTTCATTGAAATGTTAAATAAAAAGGCTATATTTTGCCTTCCGTGGCTCTGTTGTCTGAGCTATTCTAGTGGAAATCGATAGTGTCTAGTGGTGTTTGACACACATGATCGGAGGATATTGCCTTTTGGAAATCATATTCAACCATGTCTTGTGGTCACTCTGTGGCTGAGTTGTTCCGGTGAGCACAATATATAGTCACACGTTTGGTGGAGCACAGTGTGGATAAGTTATATGAAGCACCAATAATAGCACTTTGATGGACTGTTTCTTAAATAATTTTTAGTTTTTCATATGATTTTACACATGGGCTTTTGTTCTGTTGTTTTTTCACAAGTCAAATGCTACTATATTAACATACTTATGGTGTAATTTATAGCATTATTTATTCACATATTTATATATATCTATTGTTGAATTGTGGCGTTAATAGAGCAAAATAGATATAGATTATGGTATAGTGGTGTCACAGGTCAGCACCCTATTTACCCTTATACAATCATTTAGAATAGCAACTTACTATTATAGGAGTGGCGACCTACTGTTATATGTTATGGTAATTTAAACTTTGGACAAATACACTCATTTAGAGGTAGCGCTCCTACTTTTTCTCCCTTCTTTTTATCGTTAATTAGTCTGAGATTTTCCGATGTTGCCAACAATTTTTTTTAAACTTTTCTGGACAATCTCGATGTAAGTATGCATATTTTTCTCTAGTCAGAATAATATCCATTTGTTGTCTCCATTCTGCCCTTGTGGGTGGATGTGGGGACATCCATTTTTGGGCTATAAGTTTCCGGGCCTGTTACAGGATCCTACAGATTGAGACGTAATCCTTGGATAATAGCAATGAGTCATCCGCTATGCCCAAAAGACACATGCCCAGGTTTTCAGACAAATCTGCCCCGAAGATATCTCTCACCTCCTCGCAAACATCAATCCAGTAACAATGTAGTTTAGAGCATTTCCAGAGCATATGAATCGAGTTAGTCGGGCCCTTGTTGCATCTAGGTCAAAGAGATGACTCCCTATCCTAGGGGTGTGATGTATTCTGTGTAAAATAAACAAGTGGGTCAGTCTTTGTTTTGGGGATAAAGAGCCCACTGGCAGTGTGGCCAATGCCATATTCCATTCGTCATCTGTTATGTGACCTAAATCTCTCTCCCAATGTACTCTTGATGGTATAGTGTATGCATCCTGACGTTTACCCCGCAGAATACTATAAATTTTTTGAAATTAGTCCTTTTTTTTCCTTGCCATTAAACAGTCTAGTAATAGATGCTATATTGTTGTATTTTAGTGACTGGGTACGAGCCTGTGTTTGTATAGCATGGCGTAACTGTAGGTATTGAAAGAACCTCTGATTAACCTCCGAACTCTTGACTAAGTTGTTTAAATGTCTTTAAATTATCATTTACAAATAGCTGATGCATATATAATATCCCCTTAGTTTTCCATAGATCAAAACCCCTAAGCTTTTCCAATCCCCCATACTTGGAGTTATTTCATATTGGTGTATTTTTATTAAAGCCACTAGCTCCCATATTGATTTCATCTCCTGCCAAATTTTTTCAAGTAGCCTCCCGGTGGGTATCTTCCAATCGCGAGGTAGTTGCTTGTCTCAAGTAGTGATATCAAAGGATAATCCTCATACCTGGATATTAGCAAGCCCTGTATTGGGTCTAGTTTATCTCTTTCAGCCCAGCCTGATACATTTTGGATATGGAATTGCCAGGCCCCCTCATCTACAGGCAGCATCAGGGAAACTAGTTTAATAAGTGGATATTTTTTTTCTCCAAACAAGCTCTCTGAACAAGGATTCTATCTTTTTAAAACATATGGATGCAATCCAGATGGAGGAGTTATGTAAAACATAGAGCATTTGTGGTGTCCATACCATCTTTATAAGACTTACTCTTCCCATTAACGAAAGCAGGAATTTACACCAACTTTTACCCTTATCTGAAAATCTAAGAGCGGTTTAACGTTAAGTAGATTATAATCCTTTACTTGTGTGTATACTGTTATACCAAGATATTTAATATGGTGTCTAATTTGAATTTGAGAGATTGTATCTGAACACGGTATTTGGGTATTATCAAGTATTATCAAGTGGTAGCAACACAGATTTGCTCCAGTTGATTTGGAAGCCTTAAAAATTCCCAAATCTTGAGAAAAAGTGCATACGATTCATCAGTGATTCAGATGTATCCCCCAGGAATATGAGAGCGTTGTCTGCATATAGTGCAATTTTTTCCTCTCCCATACTCCTGCGGAAGCCAATAATCCCTTTCTCCTGCCGGATAGTTATAGCTAAAGGTTCTATTGCTAAAGCAAACAAAAGAGGTGGACAGTGAGAATAAGGAAGAAAGAGTATGATTAATCCTTATTTTGGCCCTAGGTTTGTCATGCAGCAGGGGTATCCATGCTATATATCTAAGTCCTATACCAAACGATGAGAGTGCTGACCACAGGTATTTCCATTCGACACTATCACATGCTTTCTGGGCGTCCAGGGAAAAAATTACCCTGGACCCCATATTCTCTGTAGGAGATTCAGAAATAAGCGGATATTTGTAGCTGTTGATCTATTTGGGATAAAGCCTGATTGGTCTACATGCACCAGTGATGTTATACCTCTTGAAAGTCCATTTGCTAGGGCTCTGGCTAAGATCTTAACATCTGTTGTAAGAAGGGAGATAGGACAATAAGATTCAGGCAGTGACAGGTCTTTATCGTGTTTTGGGATTACTATTATGGTAGCTTCTCTCATAGGGGTTGATTTACTAAAGCTGAAAAGTGCAAAATCTGGTGCAGTTCTGCAAAGAAATCAATCAGCTTCCAGGATTTGTTGTCAAAGCTTGATTGAACAAGCTGAAGTTAGAAGCTGATTGGCTACCATGTGCAGCTGCACCAGATTTTGCACTCTCCGGTGTTAGTAAATCAACCCCATAGAGTCTGGGAGTTTTTGATATTCAAGAGCACTTGTTAGTGTTTCTAATCATTCTGGCAGTAGTATCTGGCCATATTTTTTGTAAATTTCGGATGGTAAACCATCGGGCCAGGGCTCTTATTATTGTGTGTTTGAGAGACTGATTCTTTCAATTCCTTCAAGGTCAGAGGAGAATCTAGAAGATCTCTCTCTGACTGTTTTAATTTAGGGATATCAAGATTATCCAGGAACTTCTTAGTTTGTTCCATCATATCCCCCACCTGTGTCATAAAGTGAGGCATAGGATGCAGCAAATGACCCCAAGATACTATTCCCAACATATACTACTTTCCCATCTTTGTTTTTTATTGATGTAATTACTGCCTGATCTTGTTGAGCCCGAGCAATTGCTGAAAGTACATGTCCTGTCTGTTCCCCGTCTTCACAATATTTTTGATTCTGAAAATCTTTTATTTTCCCGCTTTAGTTAGGGATAGCTTACTGTATAATTTCTGTGCTTCCTGCCAGGCACCTCTACTCTCTTCAGTTGGGGCTCTAATGAATTCTTCTTCCACCTGCTTCACTATTTGCATTATCTCTTTCTCCCACTGTCCAGAGGATTTTTTGATCTTAGATATCTCTTTAATCAAAATTCCTCTTAAGTATGCCTTCATAGTATCCCATATAACCACAGGGAGTGCCTTACCCCTGTTATTCACAAAAAAATTCTATCAGTCTCAATTCAATGTTAGCCTCCCTTGGCATCAGTAATAACCAATGTGGATTAACTTTCCACGCTGGGGAAGTTGATCGCCCCCATAAGATTATTGTTAATATCAAAAGAGAGTGATCTGAAATCCCCCTGGCACCGTATTCTACTGTATCTAGCCATGAGAGAAAGTTATTGTTTCCCAAAGCAAGATCTATCCTAGATAAGGACTTATAAGTTCTTGAGCAATATGAACATTCCCTAGCATCAGGGTGTCTTAGTCTCCAAACATCTGTCAAGCCTATCTTAGCTAACTGTTTAGCAAATCCTGTGTCGCCTCTTTTCCCTGTCCTATTAAGTTTGTTAACTCTATCTTTCTCTTCATTAAATATATTATTAAAATTTCCCATTATTAGGTTAGATGCCGCCGGCCATTGGGTCATCATTATCTTAGCAATTTGCTTTAGTACTTCATCATCATATGGTGGCGGAATGTAGACATTTATCAAGAGAAATGTTTTATCCAACAATGTGCACACTATAATAATATATCGTCCATCCTTATCTATAATGTGATCCTTACAGGAAAATCCAACTGATGGGGCAACCAGGATGCTAACCCCCCGTGTATGTGTAGAGTAAGTCGCATGGTATTGAACTGAAAACCTAGCTTTATGGAATAACACTCTGGTACTATCCAAGTGGGTCTCCTGCAACAATATTATACTTGGGTTATGTTGCATAATAGGAGTCTGGACAGCATTCCTCTTAATTTTGTCTCATAGCCCCCGCACATTCCATGATATTATTTTGGCCCTATTCATCATCCTCTTGTTCTATAAAGAGTTTTAAATACACATATTTTAATTGAGCTATATCCTCGTAGACTACGCGGCATAAATAAAACCTTTGTTAACCACATCGTTGTTATATAGGCAATAACATCCATCAAGAATAGGAGTATTCCTATTGGAGAAAATACAGAGAGAGGAGGAGAGAAAAAAAAAATTCAAACAACGCGTAGTGTACCCAATCACACGCATTTGAACGCAGCATGGGGTTCTCGCATCCATTCATAGTGCATGAGAATTTACAGATGTGAATGCATCCTAAGGCAGACCATATGATTTACTACGGGTTGCAGGAAAGAAAATTGCTTGATTCCCCTATCAAAACAGTCAACAGGGTTCCTTGCTGGGAGAACCAAATGATTATTGCTAGCGGCTACAGCCTGCTAGAAACTTAACATTTTGGTTGTACCCAAGTCGAGGGATGGATAGTCTTCGATACAATCAACCTGCCCATAGATGGATTTAATCTTGGCTGGTCGCTGATGAAATGGCCAAGATTTGAACAGTCTATGGAAGGCTTAAGATCGCTACTCAATCCAATTGTAAGCAGCCATATCAGGCATATGACCATAGCTTTCTTAAGTGGAGACAAAGTGTTTGAAGACACAACTGTACAAGTGGGAGTATTATGAGGAGACTAAAAATCCCTTGTTAAGTAAAAGTAGACTATGGGATTAATTAAATCATTTGAAAGTAAATGTCAGGTACATAACAATTGTTTGTATAGCAATGACAACAAGCATCTTGTCTGCTCTAGTGACTCTTTGTCTGTGTTTGTAGTCGTCTACTGATTAATGTGATAAGACAAAGGCCATTATGTCTGGCCTGTGGCTGTGACCACTAAGACTCTCCATACTGTCTACTCAGAGCCCCGAGTCCTGTCCTATCAGTCTATCTTGACAGATTGTGCTATCTTAAATAGTGTTTAGTAGAAATTATGCCATTACATTGTCTAAACAAAGTCTGCACAATTCTAGTTTCATAAAATGACTTGTACTTTGGAGTTAAATATCTGGGTCCATGTCATCATAGGCCTAATTATAGGCAGATGTCTCTCCAAGAAAAAGTGGGCAGACATCTGCCCATCATCTTTAGTTCTGAGACCCTCCTGTGTTTCTTGTATGACCTACACAAAAAATGAAGAGGTGCAGATGTTTAATACCTTCCTACTCACTTCTCATTGCGAAAAGGGTAGGACTGGTCAGGTTGTATTGACATTTTCTGAAATTTTCTGAGTCTGAAAATTTCTGAATGCTTTCAAAGTTAGCATTTATTATTGCCTCCTAAATGGACTAATCTAAGTCAAAGCATTGTACTGGGCTATTGGATGATTGGGTACTGCCCAAGCTGAGTTTAAAGCAGACCTCCACAGAAACATATTGATCTTTCTTTTGCTTCCACAATGCTCTGTTCGGACACTGGGAGCAAAAGGAAAGCCCCGTGTACATTTATAGGCACCAGTGATCACCCATGTTAGATCATTTTGACAGACCATTATTCTTTTTCTCTGAGCTAAGCTGGAGGAAGCATTACATTTTTTCTCCTGATCATCATGGCTATAGCAAATCTCAACACTGTTAGAGCTCACAAAATCTGGAGATTAGTAAGTGCCATATGACCGAAGTGTACAAAGAGCCATGTGTACAACTTGCTTACATATTTTATGAGCTTGTTAGCATTTTCCATTTTAAGAATTGCCGACGAGGTCTTCTACAACCAGTGCCAGGTTAAACTCTGTGGTGGTCCCTGGGCAGTTGAAAACTTGAAGCCCCCTTTGTAGATTTCTGGAGATTTCTCCTGCACGCATTCTAGTGGGATAACATTGAACTAGTGTAGTAGTGGTAGTCGTGAAGTAGTGTGCATGTTGGCTGCTAGATGTAGATGACCATCACTACTGTACATTACACGTACGCAAGTTGCATCAAAACCTTTTACCAACTGACAGCTGAAAGAAGATGAGTTCAGAGCGGACCTGAGAACTGAGTGATCAGTAGACTTTGATCGCTCAGTTCTCGGTGTAGAGCCAGCGGGGGACAGCTGCAGGCCGGATCAGTGCTGCAGCCATCTAGGGTAGTATAATGGTTTGTTTTTATTCAGATTCAACACTTCTATTCTAATATAAAGTTATCATTTATTTGAGTTTACAAAAGATAGAAAAAAATTAGTCAACAAATTAAGAAAGCTTCATTGTAATTTTCTTTCAAGATCAAATCCATATTATTTTGATCTGTTGTTGCGGGGCCCTTAAACGGTGTGGGGCCCATGGGCCGGTGCCTGCTCTGCTTATTTGGTAATGCGGCACCGTCTACAACATTCAGCGTGGGAAACATTATACAATACAATAGAATTTAGATACCTGTGCAGGTGTCTGTGGTATTTAGACAAAGTTTTATTCCACAGAAGTGAGATTGATAGTGACTAAATGTGGGGCATCTGTATTTTTAAAGATGATCACCAATATGTTGTTTTTATTCTTTTTACAAAGATGGGATAAAATATGGGAGCTGCCGCTACTGATTTGTTTTTGAAGGAGCTTCCAAATGATATGACAGAAGTGCCTGCTGTGATCATCTGAAATATACCGTAAAAGTTATTGTTTGTTCACAAATGTTTCTTTAACGAAACACCATTATTCCTGAAGGAAAATGCTCTGTAGGATGGATTGTGTTTAGCCTTGGTTTATAGAAGATAAAAAGTCTTGCTGGATTCTTTTAACTCTTTTGAGAAAAGAACATTTCTCAGATGTTTGGAAAATTTGCGTAAAAAATGGCTAGCAATATCCTATGTTTGAAGATTAATCAATGGTAGGCTTACTAAAGTTCTGGAGTAACTACATATTGAAAGGATTAATGATAGAACATTTTAGCAGTAAAATCTGTTCAGTAAAATAACATTCAAAAGGAAAAGTGTTTGAAATGGCTGAGCAGTAATGAGTGCTGTAAAATAATGAAGACCGGTATTGTCTGTTATAGAACAGTGCCATTTTGTCATTTGCTATGAAAGACAATATTTAAAACATAATGATTTAAATTTGTACCAGGTTCTATTGGAATATGGCATTCATTTAAAAAAAAAAAACTTTATATACACAAGTTTGGCACTGGCTTCTCATCAATCGGACCGCTCTTAGGGCAGTAAATCTTTCAAGGGCTGCAAACCACTCTGAAAATTTGCTAGAACGGCTTTGCAGAAAGGAGAAGAAAGGAGGAGATCAATGAAGACGGATACTGTAGCTGCTGTTTTTCTTGGCACTTAATAGCAATAGAAAGGTTTTTAACCTGCTCAATCAATTTTAATCCTGAAAGTTGCCTACCAACATAGACAAGTCATTAATTCCTGGATTTCTATAGGCTGCTTAAAGTGGAACTTTACTTTTTTTTAAATCCTACCAGGAAGGCTTTTGACTGCAGAAAAGACATACTTTGTCTCCTGCGATCTAAATACTTCTTACCTGCTAGCTAGAAAACGGATTTAGCGTTTACCCCTAGCTATGTATGCACAGCTCAATGTACAATCTTGGCATGCCTTGGTGTCAGGATGAATTGACTCCCAGTTGTTATCCCATGTTAGCTAAACAAGATGGATGAAGTTGCCAAACCCAGAAGAAAACTAGGCAAAGACAGAAGTGCTGATGAAGGCGCTTGCATAGCTGGAGGGCAAATAAATACTACAGACTTCAAAATTCTGTTACTAAATCTTATACATATTATACTTCACATATATTTATCAGTAATAATATATGATCTAAAATATATTCATGTATTTGTTAAAAAGTAATATTAAAGCAGACGCAAACCCATAAATCTTTACCATGTTAATGTCATTTAAAAAGTAATTTTCAATAGTTTTATATCTCCAATATTCAATAAAATAATACATTGTGGCTTTGATTTACTAAGACTGGAGAGTGCAAAATCTGGTGAAGCTGTACATAGAAACCAATCAGCTTCTAGAGTTTTTTTGTCAAATCTTAATTGGATAAGCTGAAGTTAGAAGCTGATTGGCTACCATGCACAGCTACACCAGATATCACACTCTCCAGCATTAGTGAATCAACCCCAGTGATCCTGCCATGAGAGTCTTTGTTCAGGCTCTTCCTGTTACAGGGTGATAATGCTCAGTCCCTGCTGGGC
Organism: Glandirana rugosa; assembly: GCA_018402905.1. Lineage (NCBI taxonomy): Eukaryota > Metazoa > Chordata > Amphibia > Anura > Ranidae > Glandirana > Glandirana rugosa. The sequence continues at coordinate 221,785 of BLSH010201110.1, forward strand.
TCTTGCATTGAAACGATATAACTTGGATTTCCAATTAAGACTTTAGCTCCCTGTTTTTACACAGATGATGCAGGCATTTACACTTTGTAAACATCAAAAAACCGCTTCTTGAAAAAATGCCATGCAGTCTTTAGTGGAGTATATGTATGTAATTGGGATTTGGCTGAAAAGAGGTTGTAATCGATCACCAGCACTGAAATGCAACAAACAATGAAAATGAGTGAATACATTATTTTATTAATAAGAACAATGTCAATAGTTTTTTTTTCCTGGTTTAGTAAATCAAAATGTTGTATAGTTGAGTTTACATGTATATAGCAATGTCACAGCAGCCGGCACATTCTGTACTGTATGATTAGCAGTAAGCATAAGTAATGGCATACCAAACTATGATATATAGCTGGGCCATCGAGAAATGAAACATTGTCTTAAATGTTATGGAATGACTATTGCAGTAGTCGATGTGACAACACTTTTCTTGTGGAAGAGGCATGGTGCCTGAGCTCAGCATCTTTTGTCCCAACTGTTTCTTTTGTAAACATCAAAGATGCGGACAATTGATTCCCATTATCATATCTTGCCTAGAAGCCAACTGATAGAGATGTCTCCACCCTAATGATTAAACCCCATTCAAGTAAAAGTAAACTAGCAGAATCCTTTCAGCCTCTGGGCATGCAGATGAAAGTGGTGAATCAGCCCATTTGTTTGGTCTGGACATATTGAGAAATTTTATTCGTCCCTCCAAGTTCCTAGCACTTTGTTTTTTCCCACAGAGCTACCATACTAGTATGTCTCCTAATAAAAGGTTCATGTAAGCATAGTTCTGATGATCTGTTAAGCTAGCCAAAACATCAAATGGATTCAAATGATCATTGTAATAGAATGCGCAGCAAAATGTGTATGCTAATGTTTAGAGAACAGAGAATGCAGGCAGACACCCCTGGCCCCAGCCTTTAAGGGAAACAAAAGTAGCTGCCCAAAATTACCCAACACAGCCAATTTTTGCTTTCCATGGGAACATTTAGCTAGGACTGTCTACTGATTCCAATGGACATGAGAATCATCACATTTTGCAGTCCAAATCACCTGCGTGCATCTCATGTCTATGAGTACCTTAAGGGCTTGTTCATATGTATGTGCAAATGTGGCAGTTCAAATATCTGTACTTTGCTAAACTGCTTATTGCATTTGTGGGTCAACAGGGTAGTGCTATGTACATTGGACCCTAGCTGAGCACAAACATCCACTGCTACTGCTTCAGTTCCTAAAGCCGGGAAATACTTCTAATGCAGATGGAATACCTATCCAAAAGCATGGTAAATGAATTATTTTCTGTATCCTGCACCTATCAAAATAGGCCCTAAAGTATTCATTGGATATCAGTAGGCAGAAAATGAGGCTGGACAGCTCAACGGCATTCAGGGCATGCTCTTGCTGAATCAGTCTATGGCTAAGCTTGCTCTTATTTATTGTGGGGTGGGGGGAGTGGGTAGCAGGTCATTAACCTGCCAATAACTGAAAAATTGTCAAATTTTTTCTATAAAAAGGTATCAATATTTTAGTGCATTTATACTTGGGTTTAACGTTGCTCTAGTTTGGGTTTAAAAGTTACAGAGAACCTATCCAATTGGCTACATGCCAAAGATAAATTGTACCTTACCTCTAAGAAATCCTTGTTGACCTCATTCCTTTGTAATCGTAATATTCCGGATAGTTTGACTACATCTATGGTACTTCACTGGAGAACTTGCTCCTTATTTAATGGTAGGGATATAGTAGAACGTTGCTCACTTTGGATGTTGCTGTTTTCTGATCTCCAGAATAAACATGATCTCCCCAATTCATCATTCTATAGTTATTTGCAAATTTGACATTATGCACAGTCTCTTACCTTGTCTTTGCCGGTCCGGCTCCATTCGAGAGAATTTGGGCAGAAGGCCCCTCTAGAAAGTCCATGATTTTTGACATATATCAGGTCTTGGCTACTATAATAGTGGAACCCAGTCCCAAAACATTCTTATATGTTGAAATGGGAAACACTGTTGGGTCGTGAACTCTCCATGAAGATCTGGTGGGTTCTTTGGTCACAAGCCCATAAAAGCTCCATGTGCACAGTTTATAAGGAAAATGCTTATAAGATTTTGCTTCAGTGATAACATACTCCTGTGTTTTTATATACTATATTTCCTTCCATTTTCAACAGATGCTGGAGATGAAAATCGGTGGTGGGATCTTTGTCTCATATTTTTTGGACGTGACCAAAAATAATACCCTTTTGGGAGGAGGTTAACCCACTTCTTTCTAAGTCAGTTAACAGACCTGTCCACCTAAACCTGCTGACACATTTTTTGGGCCTTCCAGTGCGGGAGCTAGGGAAAACCCTTAAAAAATTGACGACGCACTTTCTCGCAGTGGCTAGATGTTTAATTACTGCTCGGTGGAAACAGACATCCCCCCCAAAGTTCTCTGCTTTTCTAAAACGGGTTAGAGAAGTCAGATCCATGAAATACCTTATGGCTAGATTGCGCTATAATCTAAATTTAGTGCTGTTTGGGATGCTTGGGATGATTACGTAGCCCTTAATGCTCTTTAATCATCTTAGGCTATGGCACACCGAGTGGCTTCTTTTTTCCTCCCTCTCTGGGGTTTGGTACCCCATCTCTTTTGTCTATCCTTCAATTCCCTTATATATATATTATTATTATTATTATACAGGATTTATATAAAGCCAACAGTTTGCGCAGCGCTTTACAATATAAAGAGACATTACAGCAACAGTACAATTTAAAACAAGAGGGTTAGAGGGCCCTGCTCCTGTGAGCTTACAATCTAATCTATGTACCATGTTACTTCATTGTATTGATATCATGCTTTATGTATTTTTTTTTTTTGCTTCTTTTGGTTTTCGTCTTAGTGTTGCATGTTTTTATATTTTGTATTTTATATTATAAAGCCCGCTTTAGGCTTCCTGATGTGGCTTTGGAGTGGGTCACCCCAGTTGCTATTTTTATTATGTGAGAAGTAGTGCTCAACTACTCTAAGCTTTGTCACCTATACATTTTATACTGCCGTGATTTCTGGTAGTCATGGTATATCTTTCAGGATTCTTCTTTTTTTTATTTCTTCATTCTTCGTAAAATTTAAAACATTCTCTTTAAATAAACAGTTATACAAAAAAAAAGTTATAGAGAACCTGATGGTGTGACATTCATGACAATAGGTGCATTTGTTTTAACACTAAGGGCCTGTATACACGACAAGCTGGTGTGACTGATACATATGCCCAACATCCACCAAATGCTACTGTATTTATTGAGTGATAGGGCTAGTGCAATAAATAGAGGTCAGGTGGTAAGTCCTAAGCCTGACTCAGAAATGGGTAAACTGTGTATTTAATAAAGTATTGTATCCTTGCCCTTTAATGAGTGAGAATTAATTATATTCTAAATGCTTGCCCTGAGTGTGGCTCCCTCCGAGAAAAGGTTGAAAAGGCCACTTCAATCACTAACACTCAATACTCTATTGAGGTTATTGCCTATTACTAATATTGTTAAATATAAGGCTATTCTACTGTAAAGGTAATCATATACATTAGATTAATAGAGTGAACACTCCTGTCCAGTCCTTCCCAGGGTAAAAAAAAATTCTGCTGGTTGTGTTGATCTTTAATAGCTGATCTCTACTGTTCCTTCCAAGATAATTACAGGTAACTGTAATCATAAACCGGCACAAGGGTTGTCTGCTTAATGCATAAATCAGCATGTTAAGGCCATTATGCCTTCATTTACAGCTGTGCCTTATATCTGTGACAAAGTCTTATGAATAAAGGAAAGCTTTTATACACTATATGCCCCTACAGGGAAAATAAGGCATTTCCTTAAAGAGGAAGTAAACCCAGATGGGGTTTACTTTCCTCTACATGCCCCTGTAATGTAGAAGCATAATGGGCTACTATGCATCGCATAGTAGCCCATTATGTGCCACTTACCTGCAAACGAAGCCTGCGATATCCAGCACTGTCCCCTGTGCTGGCGGCTTCCATCTTCTGCCCCTCTTCCTTCCGGGGCCGCAACTCCGGTGCTGTGACTGGCATGCGCGCAGGAGCCGCCAGTCATGGCACGGTCGCAGTGGAGGGATGGCACGGAGGCCGTTTCTTCAGTGCGCATGTGGCGACATGATGTCGGCACAGCAAATACACTGCATATCTCCTGAACCATACGGGTTTAGGAGATATGCAGGGCACCTACAGGTAAAGCTTATCATAGGCTTACCTGTAGGTTAAAGTGGTTGTCACAAGTTGACAACCACTTTAAGTCCTTCTTCCCATAGTTTTTAGTTGTGCATCTAAGTTACACTATATTGCCAACATTTTCTGAACACCTGACCATCACACTTACTTGTGTAACCAAAAATATGCGGAGACACCTTCAAAATATTGAGTTCAGGTGTTTCCAGTAACAGGTATTGTTATTTTTACAGCATATATAGGCAGGTTAGACAACTGGACACTTCCAACCTTGGGAAGACTTTTTCTGTTCCACCATGACAGTGCACAAAGCCAGGTTCATATATACATCGTTTGGTGAGAATGATGTATAGGAACTCAAGGTGCCTGCACAGAGCCCTGACCTGCATCCTAATAAACATCCTTGGAATGAAATGGTTGCAATTGCATGCCAAGTCTTCTTGTTTAACATCAGTATCTGACCTCACAAATGGCGTTTTGGCGAAATGGGGACAAATTCCCAGATATACTGCTAAACCATGTAGAAAGAGGACAGGCTGTTATAGCTGCAAAGGAAGTGGGTGGCACTGGGCGATTCCTCCATCCACCTTGGATGTGTGGATGAATGAATCTGTTTGCTTTTTCTCATTCGGCCTGCTGGAAAAAAAAAAAACGACTAGTGTATGGTCAGTTTTCGTTAGCTATAGTGAGGTTGAATATGTAGAAATGAGCTTGCTGCCCTCTTGCAATGGTTTATCGGCCATCTCTAAATATAAATGGTCTTTTCAGGTGACCACTGGGGTTTAAGCCTTTTGAGAGAGGTGGAACAGGTGTGCTGCAGACACCACTGGCACCAGCTTATCAAGTCTGAAAATACCAGTGAGACTAAGCAAACCTTTGTGACTTGTCCGATCACTACTGAATCTTTTTTTTTCAGGAAACATATCAATGACCAGCATTACAATAACCCATCAGAATGATCATGGTACTAAACAAGCTGTGGCACTACAATGCAATCATCTAGAGATGCCTGAAAATACTTTGCAATAACTTAAAAGCAGCCTCTTCCATAACTCAGACAAATTAATAAAAATGCAAACTTTTTTTTTTTTTTTTACATTTTTCTTCAACCTTCGCAATATCTTTTTTTTTTCAATTAAATTTTTATTGCACAATATCTATTTTTTACATGAAAGTGGTATTATACCCAACACCAAAAATGTAATATATTGCAGCTCACCAATCATTAGATGTGTTGGCTGCATTCGTTTTCTTTGTTAGGCTTTTTCCCCTCTGCTTTCACCTGGTGATCTGACCAGTAACAGACTGTATTATACAGGCTCCACTCTGAGGGCCAGTTCACAGCATACAAACACAGTCCAGATGCGTTACGGATGCTTTTCTGCATACGCGTTTTTGGTGCATTTTTGATGCAGTCCAGTGCATTTTTCCCCCTTTTTTTCTTAACCTAAAATAAGGACATGTGAGTTCCAGTGCGTTTTTGGTGCATTTAGGTGTGTTTTTGGTGCGCTCCGGTGCGTTTTA
>BLSH010201110.1:240051-250231 GCA_018402905.1 Glandirana rugosa
GTGGACACGACTCCTTCGTATAAACAAACTAATCCGACGAAATTACGTGGGTATCCACACACGTTATCAGGGGTCTAAATAGACCCCTGATGTCCCACTTTTTAGACAGAGAAAGTTACTGAGGACTGAGCTTCCCAGTCCCTTTCTCTGCAGTCTCAACTGCACTGGGCAGTGAATGGATGGAAAGGGCTCTGTGCTGAACGGCTTCCTGTTCATTCACAAACTGAAGCATAGTGAATATAGTTTACTATGCTACCGTTAAGAATGATTACAGGATCCTAAATCATCCCCCCACAGCAGCCAGCAGGAGAGGAGGGACGCTGGAAGCACTGCAGGGGGGAGACGGGGTGCCAGGAAGCAGGGGAAATAGGCACTACACAGGGTGATTAGACTGTGCCCAGGCACACCCTGTGCACACACCTATGGGTGCATTAAAGCAGCCTAATCAAACAAATATGCTTCCTCAGCACAGGTGTGTGAACCCATTTTAAGTGAGTTGCTTTCAATGATGGGATTGCTAACTTGACATAGCCCTTAGAGCTGAGGAACAATATTTTTTTCAGAAAAATGACATCTGGTTTTAAAGTAGAATTCCAGCTTAAAACGATCTAGGCTTAAAAATGCCCCCTTCCCCTCCTAAAACATATGCTGGCTAACCTGTGTAGAAAAGATGCATTCACTTACCTATTTTAAGCCCACCCCAGTCCTGTTGTGTCATCCCCTGTGTCAGCCAGCGGCAACTGCAGGGGAGAGGAGATAGTGTTCGACAATGGCTGGTAAAGCCTGAAGTAGGGTTGTCACCTCATCCCTTTAAACCCAAACACATATGAATTACACAGGTTCTGAGGCTAATTTAATGCAGATAAGGTGCTAAGCAGTGTTGCCAACCGCCAGTAAATTTACTGACAGTTTGTAAAAATCTGTGATTTTTACAATTGTCTATAAATATCAGGGTCTGATAATTTGTCATGCTATGCTGACTTTTTAGGTGTAAAAACTACACAATATGGGTATTGTCAGTGTTTCCATGTTGTGTTTAAATATCAATTGTCTTAGTTTTTAATAGGAGTTCAGTTATTTTTCAGGTTGCCAGTAAAAAATGTGCTCCGCCAGTAAATTTTCCATGTTTTGCCAGTAAAAAACGCTGTGGGAGGTTGGCAACACTGGTGCTAGGTGAGTTTAATTACCACCTTAATCAGCCACACAACCTGTGTAATTAATGTGTTCAGTTTTAAAGGGATGAGCTGGCAACCCTAGCCTGAAGCCCCTATGGCTCATTGATTGTTTGTTCTCCCTCCTCTCCCCTGCAGCTGCCACTGGCTGACACAGGGAAACGGATCATGTGACTGGACTGTAGTGGGCTACAAACAGGTAAGTATTTACCATCTTATACAGCAGTGTTCCCCAACCCAGTCCTCAAGGCCCACCAACAGGTCATGTTTTCAGGGTTTCCCTCAGATGTGGTAATTACTAAGGCAGTGAAACTGATCAAATCACCTGTGCAAAATAATGGAAATCCTGAAAACATGACCTGTTGGTGGGCCTTGAGGACAGGGTTGGGGAACACTGTTATACAGGATAGCCAGCAAAGGTGTTGGGGGGATTCATTTTTAAGAGTAGATCGGTTTATGCTGGAACATGTACTTTAGTAGAACATTGGTTTTTCAACGAAGATGGAGCTATAGGTCTCAAACCATCATGCTGGGACCTGTAGTCTCACAATTGCTAGAGACACAGAGGACTGCTGTAGGGCAAAAGTTGTACCTCCTACTGGTGGGAGACAGGAAAAAGTATTAGTGGAATGCATTGCATGCTTTTAAAAAAATGTTAATAAATTTATAAACTGTTTTTTTATTTTTTATTATTGTATCAACTTTTTTCTCAACAGATGGTACTCCCATGATAATATATTAAAAATAAAGGAGCGCTGGGCTTCTAAATGTTGAAACTTTGTATGAGGTCACATAACCTGAAGGAAGAAGGGGGATTGTCCTTCCTTCAATGTATTTATTTGATTAAGCAATGCCAGAGAACAGGTTATATTGGCACCACCTGCTGGTTGCCATACCTGCAATGGTAAATATGGAATATTCTTCTGCAATATTTTGTAGCTAACATGAAATAGAATATAAAACAAATAATAATCCCATCCTACACAATTACATGAAGTCTGCATCTGCATTATTAGGGCCTGAAGTGGCAGACTGGGATTGGAGGTGGTGCTATGCAGGTCGGGCCAGCATCTTACAGTGATTATTACAAAGGATAAAAATGACTAAGAATAGAAATGACATAGCTCCGTAGCGAAGCAGCTAGTTCTCATTTACTTTTGTCTATGGATATACTGTGCTGTGGGTTTATTTATAGGTGACCTACTTAATGCTGAAAAGCCTACTTGTTTATCTATGTCTTCCACAAAAAAATGAAAATGTGACAGTTGCCAGTTCTGTCCCTGTTGGAAAAAAAAAAGAATGAATCCAATGACTATTCTTCAGCAAGCAATTCCACAGACAGGCGATTCAATGTTTTATTCAGTATCCACTGTACCCCCGTCTGCCCTTCTTCAGTCAAAGTCTAAACTGAAATTTGTAAGTTTATTATATTCCTGTGATAATGTTATTAACTGCCAATACACCTGATTCATGTAAAGCTAATCTCCAGGCAAATGTCTAGCCTCTATATCCTGCACTTTTTTATTTTCTTAACTAGAAGAAAAACAGATACTCACCTATATCCATCTTCCACATAGCTTGCAGGTGCTGTGTCCAGGTATTGGGGCAATCAGTAATCCAGTGCTGCAGATGTTCCTGCATTGGCCGAACCTCAGCAGCCCCATTACACTGAAGTCATCACTGCAGACTCCTATTCTGGATCCTGAGAGAACCCTGCTGCTGGACAGCCAATAGGGAGCGTCCACATTGCTCAGGCAGTGATGTGGACACCCAAGAAGAAGGCTCGGGATTGGAGTTTTATGTGACTACAGATTTAGATGATTAAAAAGGGAGCAGCTTTAAAAAACCATTAGGCTGGGTCCACATATCCGACACAAAAACGGTCAGACTTTTGATCCTACTTTGCCCTGCAACATCGGTCCTACCTCTGTCCTACTTTGGTCCTACTTCTATCCGACTTGAATGAACAAGATAAGATTTTGCTCTGACTTTGAGATAGTGACTTGTCCTTTGACCAATCAAAACAACCCCAGTGTGAGATAAATTCCTTTTACTGCTGCTGTTATCACCAAGTCGGATGGTTAGAACAAATATCCGACTTTGATCCGACTTCAATGATATTCAATGGGCTGAAGTCGGACCAAAGTAGTACAGGAACCTTTTTCAAAGTCGGACCGACTTGTGTTGGACCAGTTAAGACGGCTCTCATAGGAAATTATTGATTTGTTGATGTAAAGCGACTTGTGGTCACAATGTTGGTCCGTTTGTCAGACAAGTTTGAACCCAGCCCTAGCAACCTCCTGTCTGCTTTACAACCCTAATAAGGGTTACATTCTATAATACTTTCCATATTTGAAGCAAAATCTCACTCTCTCAGGCTCCATGCACACTAGCATTTTTTAAGCTCCTGGAAGCTGTTATTAGCATTTTTTTCTGCTCTTATAGTGCACTAAATAGTGTTATCCTATGTGTCCATGCACACTACTTTAGGCTATTAGTGTTTTTTGGGCTTCAGTGTCTCGAAGCAGAAAAAAAATGTTTTTGTAGAGTTTCTTGGAGTGTTTTTCCATCAGAAACGATCCTAAACACTACTGTTTAGGATTTTTCACCCTTTGGAACTACAAAAACGTTAATAATACGCTAACTCCTAAACGCTCCTAAAATGCTACTGCAAAAAGCTATTACCGGTGTTATTTATACAGTGTTTTTTAAGCTTAAAAAGTGCTAGTGTGCATGGACCCCTAATCAAGATTGACTATTTCAATCCTTATGATGCTAGCATTAGTAAATAGATAGGAAAGTACCGTATTTATCGGTGTATAATACGCACTTTTTCCCTTTGAATATGAAGTGTTGGGGTAACAAACGCTTTAAACCGACCATAGGCAGTTTGAATGTCAGCATTTCCTAAATTTTTGTCTCTTCATATGGACCCTAACCCTCTTGATCTCTGCTGTAGAGTGGAACGTTGCCACTATGGCTTCCACTTGACCCTTCCAGGAGTCAAATATGGTGTCCCGAGCTTACAGCCTCCCAGAAGAAATTGGCCACATACCTTTTCTTAGCAACTTAACAAAGCATAGCACGAGCATGTAAAAAGCCCAGTGTTAGGCCTCGTTCACACGGTTCGACCGTCATATGCAACAGGTCGTACAAACTACCGTTTTATGCTAATCTGACCGTTAGTACGCACGATTAGAACAGCCAACGAATGACGGTCGTACAACAGGAGTTGGATGAGCAAACTAGGAAAATTTGGTAATACCACCAAGTGGTGGTACGACCATTGTATTGTGTGTTCAGAGAAGTTGGTCCAACAAGTTGTACTGTGCAAAACACGCATGCTCAGAAGTCAGGAACGGCCGGACACAAATCACATGCACCTGAACTGTCTCTTTATACGTTCATTACACGTCAATACCTTTGGCTTGGTCGTACGATCGTGTAGTGCATGTCAGTATGCAAGTTACATTATCCAACATACGATTTGGTCCGTTCGGTCGTACGACCATCAAACCGTGTACACGAGGCTTTAATCTGGATGAGGTAAAATTGCGCATGAATGTGATGTTTATCAGTGACAATGTCCAGTATTTTTCAGTACTCTATTTCCCTGTTCGCTTGGTGGTATTCTCCCCTGCCTTTTCTGCTCCTGCCCTCCCCCTTCCTTTCTTTCACCTCTCCTTGCCAACCTCCATTATTCTGCCTGGGAAGCTACACTGTTTTTTTTTTGGTTTTCTTTTTTACAAAGGGGTGAACTACCCCCCTGAAGGTTAGCTACCATTGACCTTTCTATTCAGCCCTAGACAGCAAAGCCTAGTACACATGGGCCAAATGTCGGGTGGCATCGACTGGTTTAATAGAAACCGGCCAACCTTTAGCCCGTGTGTACTACAGTCGGCTTCTGTTGAAGGGTCATGACCGAAAAAGGTCTGCCAACCGGCTCCTGATCGGTGCTCTCAGCCAATGGCTGAGAGTGCTGACCGGAGTGTTCTGGCGTGGGGGCTGTCAGAACACAATAGCACACAGCAGAGGAGATTGCTGTACTAACATTGGATTGTTAGTAAAACAGCTCTGACTTGAGCTGTTAGTTTTTTAAATAAACCAGTAGTGTGTACGAGGCTTAAGCCTCTGTTTCCTGCCATTAGTGACTTCAGTGTTGTTTCTGTATGCTTAGTACTAGTAACCATTGAACTTTTGCCATTGGTTGGCTTCAAAGTTATTGAATCCCTTAAAATCAATAAAAATATTTAAATCAAAGAAGGAGTACCATTATGCATATATAGCTTATCAATATAATTTTTTTATTGTGCATCGTTGATGACATTGTAATAATGGACAGAGCTCCTGGTAATCACTAGGGATACCAATACTCATTTTTCTGATGACCGGTTTGGTGAAAGGAAGAAAGGAACATAAGGCAAGGAACAGGTTGAGAAGAAGCTTTGAGTCAGTGTTGCCAGTTAAGGTGACCATAAACGGATCGAAATTCACCCGGTTCAGCAGGGACTGGCCACATTTCGATCCATGTGTGGCCACTGCAGTTATTTATGTATTTAAGGTACTTATATAGCGCTGTCAGTTTATGAAGAGCTTTACATATACATTTTAGATTCACATCAGTCCCTATCCTCAAGGATACAATCTAAGGTCCCTAGTTAAACAGAAATCGATCTACTGATCGACTTCTGTTCAACTGCCCTGTCGGATGAAAGACACTTAATCAGTGGCTGCAGGGCTGATCTGTATATTCTGTATATTCTGATTGCGAGGAAGTCTGCCCACTTTCAGAATACAACAGTGCAGCAAAGAGGATTCCCCCATCCACACCGAATGTGCCTGCTGGCTGAATGAAAAAAAACTGAACCAGTATGGCCAGCTTTAGATTAGAGGTCTGAACAGCAGCTGCTTCAAATGAAATAGAACAAAAATGAGCAGAAAATAAAGGAATCAAATAAAAGGAGGAAAGAAAAACATAGAAAAGCTTTTTAAAAAAAAAACCAAATGATACATAACGAAAGTATAATTTAAGCATTACAGGCAAGTGGTAACAAAGTGTAAAACTTGAAGTTTAGGTATGGCACATTTTACTTGCTTACAGTTGTGCTCATAAGTTTACATACCCTGGCTGAATTTATGATTTCTTGACCATTTTTCAGAGAATATGAATGATAACACAAAAACTTTTCTTTCACTCATGGTTAGTGTTTGGCTGAAGCCATTTACTATCAATCAACTGGGTTTACTCTTTTTAAATCATAATGACAACAGAAACTACCCAAATCGCCCCGATCAAAAGTTTACATACCCCAGTTCTTAATACCGTGTATTGCCTCCTTTAACATCAATGACAGCTTGAAGTCTTTTGTGGTATTTGTGGATGAGGCTCTTTATCTTCTCAGATGATAAAGCTGCCCATTCCTCTTGGCAAAAAGCCTCCAGTTCCTGGAAATTCTTGGGCTGTCTTGCATGAACTGCATGTTTGAGATCTCCCCAGAGTGGCTCAATGATATTGAGGTCAGGAGACTGAGATGGCCACTCCAGAACCTTCATTTTATCCTGCTGTAGCCAATGACAGATCAACTTGGCCTTGTGTTTTGGATCATCATCATGTTGGAATGTCCAAGTACATCCCATGCGCAGCCTCCTGGCTGATGAATGCAAATGTTCCTTCAGTATTTTTTGATAACATAATGCATTCATCTTGCCACCAAATTTCCTGTGCCTTTGTAGCACACACATCCCAAAACACCAGCGATCCACCTCCGTGTTTCACAGTAGGAATGGTGTACCTTTCATCATAGGCCTTGTTGACTCTCCAAATGTAGCTTTTAAGGCACTTTCCCTAAAAAGGGGCGGTAGCGCTAAAGCGCCGCTAATTAGCGGCGCATTAACCACTATTATAGCTATGCAGTCCGGAGCGGGGCGCTTTTAACCCCCAAGAAAAGGGTTAACAAGGAGTTAAAAGCGCCGCCGCTCTGCATATCCGAGGCAGTGTTCAGCCACTTCGGGAGCACCGTCCATTGCTTTCAAAGTCCTGAAAGCACACCACCCCAGTGTGAAAGCACTCGGGCTTTCCCACTGGTGAGAATGGGGGGAGGGGGAGTTTTCAGGCGCTGCACAGGTGCACCTGAAAAATGACCCAGTCTGAAAGGGGTCTTATGGTTGTGGTCAAAAAGCTCACTTTTGGTCTCATCACTCCAAGTGACTTTGTGATAGAAGGTTTGGGCCTTGTCTCTGTGCTGTTTGGTGTATTGTAAGCGGGATACTTTGTGGCATTTGCGTAGTAATGGCTTTCTTCTGGCGACTCGATCATGCAGCCCATCTTTCTTCAAGTGTCTCCTTATTGTGTATCTTGAAACAGCCACACCACATGTTTTCAGAGAGTCCTGTATTTCATCTGAAGTTATTTGTGGGGTTTTCTTTGCATCCAAACAATTTTCCTGGCAGTTGTGGCTGAAACTTTAGTTGGTCTACCTGACCGTGGTTTGGTTTCACCAGAACCCCTCATTTTCCACTTCTTGATTAGAGTTTGAACACTGCTGATTGGCATTCTCAATTCCTTGGATTTCTTTTTATATCTCTTTCCTGTTTTATACAGTTCAACTACCTTTTCCCACAGATCTTTTGACAATTCTTTTGCTTTCCCCATGACTCAGAATCCAGAAAAGTCAGTGCAGCACTGGGTGAAAGATGCAAGGGTCTGTCAGGAGTGCAGAAACTCATTGACCTTTTATACACACACACTAATTACAAGCAAACAGATCACAGGTGAGGATGGTTACCTTTAATAGCCATTCAAACCCCTTTGTATCAACTTGTGTGAATGTTATCAGGCCAAAATCACCAGGGTATGTAAACTTTTTATCAGAGCCATTTGGGTCATTTCAGTTGTCATTATGATTCAAAAAGAATAAACACAGTTGATTGAAAATAAATGGCTTCAGCAAAACACAAACCATGAGTGAAAGAAATGTTTTTGTTATTCATATTCTCTGAAAAATGCCCAATATATCATAAATTCTGCCAGGGTATGTAAACTTATGAGCACAACTGTACATTAATCCAACTTGGACCAATTTAAGCTTGAAATCACTGTTGCAGGTACCGCTACTATGGTGATCTCCCCTAGCTTCCACGTTCTGTGCCGAGTGGCGGACCTGTTACATTGTGAACACAGGAGGTCACTAGCTGAGCACAGGCACCTTTCAGGGAACACTTTGTATTTTCTCAATGAATGCAAAGTGTGCTCAAATTGGACAAGGTTGAGAGATGGGGGCGGTGACATTGCAATCCCATCTTCATCCAATCAGAGATTGCTTTGGACTCATTGAGAAAATGCAAAGTGTCCTGTGAATGGTACCCATGCTGAACGAGCAACCTCCTGTGTTCCGTAAGCTACAGGGTAGATGCTCAGTACAGGACCTGCAAGCTAGCGGTAATCACTGTTGTAGCAGTGCCTACTAAAGTGATTTCCATCCTCCACTGGGATTCCATAGGTATGGCACATACTAAACTTACCTAAACGTCAGCTTTTAGACTGGGTTCCCACTAGTGCGAATCGGATGGCGGTTTCCCCGCATTCAATTCGCATGACAGGGGATTGTGACTGGCTCTCTATGGAGCCGGTTCACACATCTCCGGAGTGGATGCAGAGCGAATTGCACAGGGGTCCTGTGTGTCTTTGGCTCCCTTTCAGATCCGAATTCAGGCAAAGAACAGGGAGAACTGTACTTGGAGAACAGGGATGCATCGTACCCCTGCTGTCAGCTGGTCCGGCTGCAGTGTGAACCCAGCCTAAAGGGTTAATTCACCTTTTCAGAAAAAATGAAAAGGTGAACTAAGATCATATACCCTCTCCATCCCCCGGTCCCTGTTGTACTTACCTCCATTAGTGCTGAGCGGTCAGTGCCCACGCAGCTATGTAGTGGCTGGGGATTTGAAATCTTTTTTCTCCCTCTTAGAAATGTGCCAGCAATAAAAAGACAGAGTAGTCCATCGAATCTGCCCTATTATTTATTTTTTTTATACATTTTGTATTTTTTTTCTCTCTGCCTCGTTTCCAGGATGGAGCAGAGCAATCAGAATTGCTCTAGTCCCTCTGGAAGCGCTGCTTATTGTGTATGCTTTTGAAACTGTTAACGTTTTTGTACATCAATAAAGATATTGATTGTATTTTTTATTTGTGTATTATTTGCTGAGGGGTGAGCTTAAAAATCTAATTTCCTGGTGCATCATGGCAGCACACACATGGGTTGTGGCTCTGCCCCCACAACATGATAGGACTGGTTAACTATAAATCAAAGACAGACCCGGCTCACAGCATTCTCCTTTTTTTCCTCACCTGATTAGGACTGGAGTCACGAGGTATCCCTTTATAGGGTTGCCACCTTTTCATTAAGCCAAACCCGAACACATTAGCTGCACGCTGCATTTTTGTTTTGCAGTATACAAAACAAATGGAAAACAAATGTGCTGCACCAAAAAAGCCACAGGTGAATGAGCACAAAAGCAAGAGGTGTGGTAGTGCCATTAAGACTTAAAGGCACCATTGCACACCTGCAAAAGGGCTGTGTGTTTTTGTGCATTGAAGGAATGCACACAATATTGTGCACATTCCTGCAATGCAAAAATATCCACCTAGAACAGGGGTAATAAATTGAAATTCAAAGAGGCCCAGTTGCTAAAATTTTCTTCCAGCTGAGGTCCAAATTGCTGTCTAATATAACGTAAAAGTAGGTTAATCACATTTTTCAAGTAAAAGAAAATAGAACCAGGCTACATCAGGTGTCTCCACCACAGCCCCCCATCAGGTGTTCCATCAGAGCCCCCTTGCAGCAGGTGTGCCATCAGAGCCCCCCTTACATCAGATGTGCCATCAGAGCCCCCCTTACATCAGATGTGCCATCAGAGCTCCCCTTACAAAAGATGTGCCATCAGAGCCCCCCTTAGATCCGATATGCCATCAGAGCCCTCCTTACAGCAGGTGTGCCATGCCATCAGAGCCC
>BLSH010201110.1:267584-277612 GCA_018402905.1 Glandirana rugosa
GTCAATTCCATAGAGATCCGTATAAGGGTTAAAGTCCTACAGTCATATACTAAATCGTTTAAGGGATGGCTCCTATCAATACTTCCAAAGTACTATCACCTCCCTTCTCGGTAGACCTGGGTCTTGGAATACCCCGACGTAACTCCCCTCCCGATTCAGTTTAAGGAGAATGTTATACCCCCTACGGTATCACAAGGACCGTAGTTCTAGGGGCTGGAGGACAACACAAACTAGTCATTTACGTGGATAATTTTCTGTTACTGCTTATGTTCAATGAAACTTCTATACCAAACCTCATGCAAGAGCTCAAAACATATGGTACTTTGACCAACATCAAAATTATTATTACTGTCATACAGTACATCAGACTCTGGACTTCCACAATTATTGCTTGATGCCAGGAACACTATGGCATCCCCCATATTGTAAGAGGAATTTGACTTAGCCCTCCCCTCAATGCAGCCCCATAAGGTTCTGGGTCCAGATGGCTCTTCCCTCCACTATCATGAAACCTTCATAACTATCCTCGGTAGGGAATTTGCTAAATCATATACTGACATCCTGAAATTGGGAATATGCCTAGAGATACCTTAACTGTGCACATCTCGGCCATTCCAAAGCTAAAGAGGGACCTGTCCTTACAGTCTTATTATTGACCTATTTCATTGTTGACCTTGAAGACTAGAAAATCGTTACTAAAATATTATATAACGGCCTACTACCCTAAAAAACTTCATTGACTCTGATCAAGTGAGGTTTACTGCTGCAAGGGAGGCAAAAGACAATACCATCCATTTAAATGTCATTCCACTCTCGGAAAATACCTTGGTTACTGTATTCCACCAACGCTAAAAAAGAATATGGTGAGCTGGAGATTCATGAATTGTACCCTTGAACATATTGGCCTGGACCCAAACATGCACCCTTATTACACCATATATGCAACGGAGAGAATATCTTGGGTTGCCCTTGAACAAGACTTTTTGCTATTAATGGCATTACCATAGTTATAGCATTCAAATACCTAATCTCAGATTTTCCATCCTCTTACAAAGCCTCCCTTGCAACATTCTACACACTCTTGACAACTTGTTACACCTCCCCTTAGCTCAGTGGTTCTCAACTCCGGTCCTCGGGCCCCCCCAACAGGCCAGGTTTGCAGGATAACTGAAATACATCACAGGTGATAGAATTTTACTGCTCAGTGATTGCAGTATTCTAGTCTGCATCTCCCCAAGGTAATACTTAAAATCTGGCCTGTTGGGGGGGCCCGAGGACCGAAGTTGAGAACCACTGCCTTAGCTCCAGTATGCTTCCAATAGTTGGGAATTCTTGCTTTGCCCTCTGCCTTCAGGATCATTCCATTTAGACTATGCCACTTTACTAAGGTTTTCTTTTTATATCAATTTAGTTTTCAAAATTTTTTTTTTAAATTATCATGAGGTTCAACCGCTAATAGAACAAAAAACAATTTACAGAAATATACATAAAGGCACCCTGCTACACAATTGTGCTCTTTGTAGAAATATGAAAGTAGCAATATAAAGAAATTCCATACTTGGAAGCGCATACACAAAACAAGTCTAAAATTAGAACCTAAAGCTGACATAATGCCATAATATTTTGGCCTATTCCCATATTACATAGCTCCAAAACCTCCTTTTAGAAAAAGCATCTTTTAGACTGTATTATTGTTGCATTTAGAATTGAGAGTCCAGTGGCATCATCATGCCATCTGGCCCACCCAAAGAATACTTTTTCAGTACCCCTCCATGTTCATATGTATGTTTCTCGTAGGCTAGAATGTTATTAAGTGCTTAATTCATTCTCCCACCAAAGGGACAGTGTGAGCAACCCATGTAAGTACTATTAATCTTCAAGTAGCAAATAGGTACCTCATCTCGGCCAGAGATGTGTGGAGGTCTACATTAGGTGTATCAAAATATCCCAATATGCAGGTAAGCAAGGAGAGTTCCTGATACTAAAAACCTTTATTCATTTTAGCGATTACAGCATCCCAGTACCTTGCCAGTTTTGGGATATCTTCACAGAAGTTGTACAAGATTTCCTGGCTCCACATCATATTTATTGCAACAAGAGTTTTAGAGTGGCCTTTTATTGTGGCCAGCCTAAGGTACACCTGTGCAATAATCATGCTGTCTAATCAGCATCTTGATATGCCACACCTGTGAGGTGGCTGGATTATCTCGGCAAAGGAGAAGTGCTCGCTAACACAGATTTAGACAGATTTGTGAACAATATTTGAGAGAAATAGGCCTTTTGTGTACATAGAAAAAGTAGTAGATCTTTGAGTTCAGCTAAATAAATACAGGCAAACACAAACGTGTTGCGTTTATAATTTTGCTCAGTGTATGTGGCTGTCCCCCTGTATTGTTGTGGCTATCACAAACACAATTATATACCATGTATTATTTGTGATATGTTTTGTTACAGATAGTGTTCTGAAAATAGTCCTCCTGAAGAAGCGATACTGTCCACAAAACCTATAGAGGATAAATGACTTACTACAAGGTTTAATGCATATTACACCTGTTTGTTGTGTTCCATTGCTCTGAAGGGTGTTACACTATCTATGCCTCCTTTGTTTTTACATGTTCCTATTCATCTTTTGTAAATGTGATGAATGTCATTTCATTGTATCTGGATATATGATTTTTTAGATTTTGTACCAATAAAATATGTATTTTTTTAAGATGTCTTTACACGTAGTCTATGGGTACCGAGATAGTTCATTTCTCCATTTTTTTCTGGGGACTTTGGTGGTTGTCTCCAGTCCTCTTACTCAACATTTGAGGATGACAGCACCCTCATTTTCTTCTTTTTCTGTTTTGGTTACCTTTCCCTTTATATTTAATTTTGTTTTTAGCAATATGGGGCTAACAGATTAATGGCCCGTACACACTATCTGAAAATCGGACGAAAAATACCGCATACGATGCGATCGTACAATAATCGGATCATTAGTACACAGCTTACGAGAGCCGATCATGACAGTTCATCAGATAATATTCGATCGGACAAGCATGAAAATTTTGATCGTATGGTGCCCGATCGTACGATTTTCGTTTAATCAGTACAGGTGTCGTCTGACAATACAATACAAATACACTACAACACATGACATCACTTCAGATTTTTAATTCTATCGTACGAGAATATTCGTGGCTTTAGTACATTCTTCTGATTCGATCTGAGATTAGCATGCAAAAAAAAATGGACGATCTGTCGTCCGATTTTCGGATCGTGTGTACGGGGCATAAGAGACCCCTCTGTCCCTGGGCTTCAACAGCCATACCATTAAAGCCAGTGACTGAGAAGCAGGATGGAACAGGCAGCAATTCTGGCCTTGGGAAAATACCAGGGGTAGTGTCCTGGAAGTCTGCATGGGTCTGTGTACCAGGTTTATCTTTACCAGATATGTGCAACGAGAATCACTGGTTTGTTCTCTTGCGCCATTTTAGTGGAGCAGTTTAAGGCAGAATTCATCTAGGAGAAAATGCATAGATTAGCCTGAACCAGGTCCAGATCAGGGCATCCGCTGCCAGTGCTAGAGGATCTCTGGTCCTGGCCACAGACAGAGGTAACTTTTTGTTGAGCCTAGAGGCCAGGATATCCATATCTGGAGTCCACCACCTGTGGTATATAAAACTGAAGATGTTGGGGTGACGGGCCCATTCCCATTGGTCTAGGCAGTGAGCACTGAGATAAACTGCCCTCCAAATGTCCAAGAATTGAACAGCAGAGATTGCTGGACAGTACTTCTCTGTCCATGAGAGGATTATGCATGCTATCCTCATAGCTTCAGGACTCCTGGTACCTCTCTGGTGATTAATGTAGGCCACAAGAGTGGTGTTGTTTGTTTGCACCCAGGTAAGGTGTGCTTGAAAAGGGGGTGTCCAATGGTGCATAGCTATTTTGATTGATCAGAGCTCAAAGCTATTGATGGGAAGCTCAGTTTCCTTGGGTGACCATATTCACTGGACTGTGAGATATTTCAACACTCCTCCTCAGCCATCTATTACTTCCCATTGATATGGAACAGACTTCCCCCCTTGTCAAGGCAGGATTGGAAATCCACTAGGCTAGGGAGTGTCGTGTTTGGCTGGAAAGAAACATAGGCAGGTCAAGAGAGAAGCAGGTTTGTTCCATGTCAACAAGATGTTCGGTTGGAGGCCTTAAATGGAACTGGGTGAATGGAACAGCCTCAAAGGAGGCCAGAACTACAGGGTGGGCCATTTATATGGATACACCTTAATAAAATGGGAATGGTTGGTGATATTAACTTCCTGTTTGTGGCACATTAGTATATGTGAGGGGGGAAACTTTTCAAGATGGGTGGTGACCATGATGGCCATTTTGAATCCAACTTTTGTTTTTTCAATAGGAAGAGGGTCATGTGACACATCAAACTTATTGGGAATTTCACAAGAAAAACAATGGTGTGCTTGATTTTAACGTAACTTTATTCTTTCATGAGTTATTTACAAGTTTCTGACCACTTATAAAATGTGTTCAATGTGCTGCCCATTGTGTTGGATTGTCAATGCAACCCTCTTCTCCCACTCTTCACACACTGATAGCAACACCGCAGGAGAAATGCTAGCACAGGCTTCCAGTATCCGTAGTTTCAGGTGCTGCACATCTCGTATCTTCACAGCATGTGGTTTTTTTTATGGTTTTTATGGTCAGTAAAAACCAATACCGGGTGAGCTGCTCCTTCCAGGAGGTACCGCCATTCCTCCAAAGCCGACTTGATGGCCAGCAATTCCCTATTACCGACATCATAGTTCCAGCAAGATGGTGCACCACCATATTATGGGTGTCAGGTCTGAGCATTCCTAGATGAACAGTTTCCTGGAAAGTGGATTGGTTGTCGTGGGACAGTTGAATGGCCCCCAAGGTCTCCCGATCTGACCCCCTTAGACTTTTATCTTTGGGGTCATCTGAAGGCAATTGTCTATGCTGTGAAGATACGAGATGTGCAGCACCTGAAACTACGGATACTGGAAGCCTGTGCTAGCATTTCTCCTGCGGTGTTGCTATCAGTGTGTGAAGAGTGGGAGAAGAGGGTTGCATTGACAATCCAACACAATGGGCAGCACATTGAACACATTTTATAAGTGGTCAGAAACTTGTAAATAACTCATGAAAGAATAAAGTTACGTTAAAATCAAGCACACCATTGTTTTTCTTGTGAAATTCCCAATAAGTTTGATGTGTCACATGACCCTCTTCCTATTGAAAAAACAAAAGTTGGATTCAAAATGGCCGGCTTCAAAATGGCCGCCATGGTCATCACCCATCTTGAAAAGTTTCCCCCCTCATATATACTAATGTGCCACAAACAGGAAGTTAATATCACCAATCATTCCCATTTTATTAAGGTGTGTCCATATAAATGGCCCACCCTGTACAATGGGTCACAAGTATTCCATCTATTATCCAAGATTAGTGGAGGATTTAGGATTTTTGACATTTGGTTGTGTAAATTTGTCCAACGCATGGTGACCTCTTACATGCTGTTGGGCTCTATGGTCTGATAAATTTTCATCTGGAATTTTTAGTGAGGAAGGTGTCTTCCCTTCATATTAACTGCTTGGGTTCTGTTTGCGATCGTAACTGATCTCTTGCAGTGATGCTAAACTTTATTGCCTTGGAACTAAAATCTGCTTATGAATCAGACAATGGTACCCTATATCTGAAAGGCATATAGCTTGACAAAAGATTTTAAACTCTTCTAGTATTACATCTGAAATTCCAGCAGGTACATAGAAAATGTCAAAATGAATGAAAAAGCAGCAGAGACACTATAGGGTATATTTTGTACTTGGAACAGACACAAATGGGCAGAATTGTGCCCAATGATCAAAGCTCTTGCCTTTTACTTCTTGGGATCTAATTCTCATCATATCTGCTACATGCATAGATTTTGTGTGTTTGTGGTTGCTTCATACTCTCAAAAGACATATTGAGTGGTTCAGTGGATTCTGATCCTACAAAAATATGGTTGTATGCCTTAGACATGAATAAAAAACTTCTGACAAGTTTTCCTGACACCAAGAAAAAAAAAGGTGACAGGGGATGGAGCTCCAACTGATTGACAGCCTCAGCTCTGTTCCTGTGTGAAGAGGGGTTTGTCCCTTCCCTCCAATCAGCTCTCACTGAGCTTTGCAGAGTGTAATTTCAGCTCCCAGCCCCCTACTTTCTGAAAGGTCAGACAGCTGTTTAAATTCTCGACTTTAAATAGATGTAGAGAAAAGAATGTAGCAGATAAACAAGTACAATTTATGTAGGAGGATTTGTTTCACCATTATGTATCACCTGAGGCTAGTCACTTCAATGGGTATACTGTATTGTAAGAGTTTACAACCACTTTAACCCCTTCATGCCGACTGTACGCAAATACGTGGCCCCACTGGACTGGGCTTTTTTCCGTAGTACCACATATTTGCGTATCTCCCTTTGGGCTGGGAGATATGCAAATATGCGGCCCTATGGAAAAAAAACCCCAGCCCAGTGGGCTTTTTTTTCTGCAAGGAGAGAGATACAAATACTAAGTATCTCTCTCCTCCATTCACAGAGAAAGAAGATACGGGGCAGGCTTCACAGTGAGTGATCACTGTGATAGCCAATTAGAGGCTATTATAGCGATTAGGTTACCCAGAATCGGGAGTTCCGGTCCTCAGTCATTAGTATCACAGAGAGCCTCGGGCCCTGTACTAAGGATCGGGAACCAGAACTCCCGATTCCGGGTCACCTGATCGCTATAACAGCCTCTGATTTGCTGTCACAGTGATTAGTCACTGTGAAGCCTGCCCTGTGACTTCTTTCTCTGTGAATGGAAGAGAGAGATGCTTATCACGGAGAGCCCCGGGCAGGGTCACCTTTAATATTGTTTGGATCCCAGGCAAACATTTTCTTGGGGCCTCCCCAATGCAATTTCGCCCCCCATCATTACACAGGAGTCCCACCCATATACAGTTAGGCCCATAAATATTGGGACATCGACACAATTCTAATATTTTTGGCTCTATACACCACTACAATGGATTTGAAATGAAACAAACACGATGTGCTTTAACTGCAGACTTTCAGCTTTAATTTGAGGGTATTTACACCCAAATCAGGTGAACGGTGTAGGAATTACAACAGTTTGTATATGTGCCTCCCATTTTTTAAGGGGCCAAAAGTAATGGGACAGATTAACAATCATAAATCAAACTTTCACTTTTTAATACTTGGTTGCAAATCCTTTGCAGTCCATTACAGCCTGAAGTCTGGAACGCATAGACATCACCAGACGCTGGGTTTCATCCCTGGTGATGCTCTGCCAGGCCTCTACTGCAACTGTCTTCAGTTCCTGCTTGTTCTTGGGGCATTTTCCCTTCAGTTTTGGCTTCAGCAAGTGAAATGCATGCTCAAATCAGATTCAGGTCAGGTGATTGATTTGGCCATTGCATAACATTCCACTTCTTTCCCTTAAAAAACTCTTTGGTTGCTTTCGCAGTATACTTCGGGTCATTGTCCATCTGCACTGTGAAACGCCGTCCAATGAGTTCTGAAGCATTTGGCTGAATATGAGCAGATAATATTGCCCGAATCACTTCAGAATTCATCCTGCTGCTTTTGTCAGCAGTCACATCATCAATAAATACAAGAGAACCAGTTCCATTGGCAGCCATACATGCCCACGCCATGACACTACCACCACCATGCTTCACTGATGAAGTGGTATGCTTTGGATCATGAGCAATTCCTTTCCTTCTCCATACTCTCCTCTTCCCATCACTCTGGTACAAGTTGATCTTGGTCTCATCTGCCCATAGGATGTTGTTCCAGAACTGTGAAGGCTTTTTTAGATGTTGTTTGGCAAACTCTAATCTGGCCTTCCTGTTTTTGAGGCTCACCAATGGTTTACATCTTGTGGTGAACCCTCTGTATTCACTCTGGCGAAGTCTTCTCTTGATTGTTGACTTTGACACACATACACCTACCTCCTGGAGAGTGTTCTTGATCTGGCCAACTGTTGTGAAGGGTGTTTTCTTCACCAGGGAAAGAATTCTTCGGTCATCCACCACAGTTGTTTTCCATGGTCTTCCAGGTCTTTTAGTGTTGCTGAGCTCACCGGAGCGTTCTTTCTTTTTAAGGATGTTCCAAACAGTTGATTTGGCCACACCTAATGTTTTTGCTATCGCTCTGATGGGTTTGTTTTGTTTTTTCAGCCTAATAAAGGCTTGCATCACTGATAGTGACAGCTCTTTGGATCTCATATTGAGAGTTGACAGCAACAGATTCCAAATGCAAATAGCACACTTGAAATTAACTCTGGACCTTTTATCTGCTCCTCCTAAATGGGATAATGAGTGTTTTCTTTCTCTGTGAATGGAGGAGAGAGAAACTTAGTATTTGTATCTCTCTCCTTGCAGAGAAAAAAAAAGTGCGTAAAGAAATATTAAATAGCAATAAAAAAAGATACCTAGATCAAGGTTTGATCAAGGTCAGTGCCAGGGTTAGTGCTTGGGTCAAGGCCAGCATTTCTATTTTAGTATCAGTGTATTTTAGGTAGGATAAAAAAAAAGCACAATGGGCACTATTGTTTTTGGGCTGTACTACGGGTACAAACAACAACTAACATGCACATATGTGGTATTGCTGCAATTGTCAGGAGCAGGAAAATGTAATTTGGGTTGTCCTTTGGTGGAAGATTATGGTAGTAGCAAGAAATATACAGCTACTTTATAAAAAATGATTTTTTTTTAACCATTTTGGGCCATTTTTCCTTTGATAGTAAAAAAAACAGGAGATATCCATTACCATTTACCACCAACTGAAAGCCCAATTTGTCCTCAAAAAAAAAAACAAGATATAATCCACCTGCATGCACAAAGTAGTTGTGATATGTACAGTTTTACTAACACAAGTCAAAGTTGTGCTTGGGCATTTAGATTTGTTTTACCCTTAGGCACAAAGGGGTTAAGCATACTACATTGTGGTTTGAGTAAAACTGGCTGGCCAATGAAGGACAGATCATATCAGTGCTGAATAAACGTAACCACTTGCTTACTGGGCACTTATACCCCCTTCCTGCCCAGGCCACTTTTCAGCGCTATGGCACTTTGAATTACAATTGCGTGGTCATACAACACTGTACCCATATGACATTTTTATTGTTTTTTTCACACAAATAGAGCTTTCTTTTAGTAGCGTTTAATCAGCACTGGGTTTTTTTTTTTTGCTCAACAAAAAAAGACCGAAAATTTGGAAAAAAAACAAAACTTGTTTCATATTTTATTAATACATTTTGCAAACAGGTAATCTTTCTCCTTCACTGATGAGGTGGCATTGATAGGCTGCACTAATCAGGGGGCACTGGTAGGTAGCACTAATAAGTCACACTGATGATGAGGCAGTGATGGGCACTGATAGATGACACTGATGGGCACTAAGGGGACTGATGTCCCTCTAATAGAAGCCGGTTGACGGCTTTCTTCTTTTCTTCACATTGAAAGCAGTATTAAACCCAAAAGCAAATATTTTTATATTGCAGCTTACCAATTCTTAGATGTGATGACCTTATTTGTTTCCTTTTGTAGACTTCTGTTCTTCTATTTTCATCCTACAATCCAGCCACCACGTCTGTTGTTTTTCACAGCACAAACTCTCCAGCAGAATGTATCAGTTCACATGGATAAGACAAACCACTTAACACTGATAGGGATGATTAAAATGACCAGGTTTTTTTGTTCATGCAAAACCTTTATCCCCCCCCAAAAAAAAAACACTTTGCTGTAGTTGATTATAAAGTGTATGCTGGAGTTTAGCTTCAATTTGTTTGTGCTAAATCTGCTAATAACTTTTAACCCCACCCATACCGACAATGTTGCTGTCTGCTGTGCCTCCTATGCACATGAGTTGACTCTCACTAATACAGGAGGCGTGTTACTGGCCTGATCACCAGGTGAACAGAGGGGGGAAAAGCCCAAAAAAAGGAAACTGATGCAGCCACC
>BLSH010201110.1:288003-308917 GCA_018402905.1 Glandirana rugosa
ACTGTTCCTTTCTACCCGTCCCCCAAGAGGCTCTATTATTGGGAGTCCGAAACATTGTTCTCGAGAAATAATGTCTATAAAAAAATCGGGGTAGTTAAATGCGTCACGAAATACATATGAGTTGTAAGTGTAGTCGGGGACGGAAGTTTCTCGAATGTCAGATTTCAGGGATTGACAATAAGTATGTATGTGTATGATCCCCTTTAATATGTCCACGGTTAATTGGATAGTCGTCCAGAAACCTCACAAAAGAAATCTGTCGTAGAAATACCGGTGCACTAAATTATGCATGGTTACCAAAGGTGTCATATTAAAGAGAGACTACAATTATATCATGTCATCAGGTATTGCATTACAGAAGCCATAAAGATGCTGTCTAAAGAAAACACTCCAAAGACCTGCTGATAGGTTAATTGGCACCTGTATAATTTCCCCTAGTATGTGTATGTATGAATAACAGTTAGGGACTTTAGACTGTAAGCTCTTTGAAGGCAGGGGCTGATGTGAATGTTGAGTATACATAAAGCACTGCGTAAATTGATGGGGCTAAAAAAATATCTGTAATAAAGAGCTCTTGTTACAAAGCCTGAGGGTTATTATCTCGGAGAACCCCCTGCCCATCTTTCCTTGTCATGAAACTAAACCCTGTTTAGCAAGTATACTGAGCATTTTGTGACAACTTCTCAATCAGCTTCTTCTATAATACACCTGTGTGTGCTGCTGTGGAGAGATAGGAGTGACCGTCAATAAACCCATCAGAAACTAGGAGAACAAACTGCTCATCATGTGAGATATTTTGTGGTCAATATGCAGGTGACAGGGCTGACAGACTACTCAGCTACAGAATCCTCAGGCAGAAGCACAAGCCTGCTAGGTTCTAGTGATAACTATACGTCTAAGTACAACGACACATTCTCTAATACATTCTAATAAACCAGGAATAAGCAAGTGCCCATACACACAGCTGTATCCTGGTAGCATGCACATTACTGCAACACACTTTACATGCAGTAGCGTGTTGCAGTGCCATTCACATTCAAAGGCAATTCAACACACTAAGACAAGGGTGTCAAACTCAATTTCAGTGAGGGCCTCATGGGCATTCTGTTCGCCCTCAAAAGGCCGGTTGTATCTATAAGACTAGATGTTCAGAGAACCCCACCCTCTCTTACAACAGATGTCAAGAGCCCCCCCCACCATCAGAAGTAGGGTTGCCACCTCATCCCTTTAAAACCGAACACATACTAATTACACAGGTTCTGTGGCTGATTAAGGTGGTAATTAAACTCACTTGGTGCCTTACCTGCATTAAATTAGCCTCAGAACCTGTGTAATTCATATGTGTTTGGGTTTAAAGGGAAGAGTCCTCCACCTTTCCTTATATCTCAGTGCAGCCCCTACCTTGTGTTGCTGCCAGGAAAAAGCTGGAGGTGAAACTGAAGCAGAAAGTACAGGGTCTGGAGGAGGACCAGAGGAGGTGGAGACTAGGGGGTAGTGTGGCTGCACAGAGAGGTGCAGGATCTTTAGAAGTTCTGTCTTCCTCTCTACTGCCAAGCCAGGGGGTCGAACAGAGACAAGTTGCTCTGTGGCTGCACAAAGAAGTGCAGGATATGGGGCTCTGACCTCCTTTCTGCGGCTGACTGTGGATACCATGTGGGGGCAGAGATGAGGAGGGTGCTGCAAATGAAGGAGAGGTGAAAGGGCCACATGAAATGGCCTGGCGGGCCAGAATCGCTTTGCGGGCCTTGTGTTTGACACATGTGCACTAAGGGAATATACATGCACTGCAGTTTGCCACAATGCAAGGTAACTTACTACTGTCTATTGTGGTGTGCTACATTAAAAAAAGTGCATTTCTCTTTTTTGCCATTTTTAAAGTGGATGTCAACCAGATTCATGAAATTAGAGCTGGGCACATATAGCTGTAGTGTTTTGTTATTTGTTTTCAAAGCACGGTGTCCCGTAGTTGTATCATGCTCCGTTCTTCTGTTATCAGCCTGAGAACTTCTGACAAATTCTCCATCGCATATGATAAAAGCAGCCTGAGTTTTGTGTTGGGGAGGTTGCTATAAATAGATTAGCAGAACCCTGAACGATTCAACAGATAGATCTTAAAGTCTCCACCTATGAGGAGAGGGGGTGTGTGCCATTCCTCCAATCAGCTGTCTTGGCTGTATGCCCAGGCTTCACTGCAGTGTTAACTAGGAAGAGAAAATCTCCTAACATGGTGTGCACTTCCTAAACAGTATATCTAGATGAAGACAGCAGATATACATGTACAACTTATGAAGGGAGATTAGTTTCATTTTGGTGTATCATCTGAGGCTGTTCACTTCACTGGGTATATGTGAGGTTTACATCCACTTTAATGCAATGCAATTTACCAAACCAAAAACTAGGTTTGCACTGATACTAGTATTGGTGCAGATACCAAGCATTTGCAGGAGTATCGGTACTCATGCAAATGCTCCGATTCTTGATCCGATACCTGTATGTGTTGGGCCAGGTGTCCTCAGAGTAGCAGATCAATGCGGCAGTGGGGGCAGTTACAAGCACCGATCCCCCTGTATAGCCTTTCAACAAAGCAGTTGACAGCCACTTCTCCTCCTCCTCTATCTCCCGCGGCTGTCAGCTGCTTTATTGAAAGGCTATATAGGGGGATCGGTGCTTGTAACTGCCCCCACTGCCACACCGATAACCCCCGACTGTCCTCTGTGTGCTCCTCCGGCTCCCTGGGTCTACCTCTGGGTTCCAGTGTCCTCCTCCCACCCCCACCCCCCATCCCAGATCTGTCGGGATGGAGAGCGGAGGAAGGAGGAGGTAAATATGTCATTTACTAGCTCCTTCCTTTTCAGAATTTACAGGAGCCTCTGCCTTCTGTCCATTCATCTTCAGTGCAGCTGAGGTTGCAGAGAAAGGGGCTGGGGGAATCTGTGTCCTCAGTACCTTTCCCTATCTCAAAGGGGAAATGTCGGGTTTAGACCCTTGATCTCACCCAACAGGGATGATAAATAAATAAAAAGAGAATAATAAATAAAAAGTTAAATTGTAAAAAAAATAAAATAAAAAAAAAAAACACAAAAAACACTGACAACATCCACTCCCCCCCCCCCCCCAAAAAAAAGAAAGCATTGTAAAAAGATAACAAATAATAAATACAATTGTAAAAAATTATGAAAAAAATTGTAAAAAAAAAAAACAAAAAAAAAAAACTAGTGACAGTCCACGCTTCATCAGTGCCTCCTCTCAATGCTGCATTTTAGTGCCACTGTCACATGACATTAAAAAAAAAGTATCGGTAACGGCGGGTATTGGTACTTGTACTTGGTCTTAAAAAAAGTTGTTTCGGTGCAACCCTACCAAAAACATATGTGCATTAACAAAACGTCAGGATAATACAAAGCCCCCAGCATATTCTGTCAAATACAGCGAATGGAAAGTACACTTCCACGTATTCTGTTAATTTTTCTGAATCGGACACAATATTCTTTTTAGCGGGATAGCAAGTACTTTATGACATCAGTTTTAGCTTATACATTTGACTTTTTCCCTGTAAACAGCCATTTAATGGAAATACAGCTTTCGGTCGGTGTCTGCTGAAACATTCTCAGAGAGGGAGGAAAAGAGCAGTAATTTGTTTGTTTTTTTAATGTGTAAATGTTCACGGCTTGTTCTCTAGTGACTTTGATTACTGTACTGACCTAGGATTACTCCTCTGCACCTGCTGCCATGTGTTAAGTGTGGAGCTTAATAAAAGAAGGACGCTCCATGGGGTGTGTCAAGTGGGAAGAGTGAAACTAAACAGATTCTGATTATCCACTTAAAAATGACAGACTACCCCGGATTATCTCCCCATGATACATTTGCCTTGTTTCTGTGTGTATTTTTAACCATGTGGGCAAAAAATGTAGCCCCTACAGGTAAACACAGTACACAATACAGATATTGATTAAAAGGTTTATTCTTCATAATACTGCAGAGTGTATTGGAATGCTCCAAGGCTTACCTGAATCTACATATACAGAAGTACAGTATACCAGCAAAATCTTGCTGCTGCACACATGGGACACACTGCTTATTAACACAGTAGGCTGGCAGAGCTGGCTCAGGGCTAATAGGAGGGTCACAATAGTCTTTTATACAGTACACTCTGCAGGAAAAGAGGCAAGACAAAAAAAATCCCAACATAAAGGAAATACAAAAAGGCACTATATCCCAATGGAATGAAAACAATGACACAAATGATTCATAAATGATTCATTATACATCCAGTTATCCAGTTTCATAGTTCAGTTCCCATAATTTATATCCTATATTGTGTGGTGCAGCAATCGGCTATACAGAAGTTTCCTTTGACTCGGCCACTGGCGGGTGGAAACTTGTTATCTCCATGTAGGTGATACCTAGGGGGGACAAAACAAGCAATAAGTGATTTCATCAATAACATACTGATATATCCACTTGAAACAAACTTCTACATCAGCCTGGCTATGTGATGGCTGTTCATTCACTAGAACTAGTTACACTACGAATATATATTAAAGGCTATGTAAACCCTAACGATGAAAGCTATTTCACATGGGCGGCAGTGGAGCCGCCGCCGCCCCGCCCCCCCCCCCCCTGAATTCTAACAATAGAGTTGGACGTGGGGTGTACACATGGAAAAGCAGGTGATTGAGGACTAGTGTCTGAAACGCGTAGGCTGTTATTAAAGTTTTGTACATATGTTTTCAATAAAGGAATATCTCTTTTTGAATGCCATCCCTTTCCTTATATTGGGGCTGTACAAATGCCACTGCATGCTGCTTCACGATCTAACTAGGGCTGTAGAGTTTGACAGGAGGCACTGCCTGTCAAACTTACCCACTGAGTTCAATGGGGTCGCTCCACAACCACAAACCAAGCACTTTGCTTGCTGTTGCAGCACAGTCCTGCAATATAAAATTGCCAAAAGGCAATTCTAAAAAAAAACAAGCAACAGGTGCCAGGAGGCAGCAGTAGCCCCTCCTGAATGCTTGTCAGCCACTGCTATACCGTGGTCTGAAAAGTGATCCACTGCAGATCACTTTTCAGAGGGCAGTAAGCATTACCACTAATGTTAAAGAGACCCAACTTCTATTACTTGCTCCCTCTTGAATATATTATTGGAACACTTTTGTCTGACAAGTGCAAAAAAAATATTTATCCTGCCAGGAATCTTGTCAGTTTATAATTTTCTGTGCTGAAATGTTATCGGTTATATTGTTCTGAGGACTATACCCATCTATGTGAAGGACCAGAGTTCAGGGGGAGTTACCATTATTCCTGTCTCATTTATGTAGTTTTAATACAGTAAGGTAAGTGCGAGTAAGTAGGGTGAGCGTGGTCATACTATGCTACAGTATGTGACAAAAGTGAGTACACCCCTCACATTTTTGTAAATATTTTATTATATTTTTTCATGTGACAACACTGAAGAAATGACGCTTTGCTACAATGTAAAGTAGTGAGTGTACAGCTTGTATAACAGTGTAAATTTGCTGTCCTCTCAAAATAACTCAACACACAGCCACAGGAAGCCATGAATGCCATCATGTACTGTGACATACTGAAGCAGAGCAGGTAAACCACAGTGCATTAGTGTAAAAGCAGCCTTAGGCCTCTTACCATTTTTCAGGTGGACCTAATCAGACCCTCCATTCACCTCTATGGAGCGGCAGATGCAAACAGACTTGTGTCGGTTTACACCCGCCTACCTCCAATCCGATCCGCTAAAAAAAAAACAAAAACAAAAAAAAACAGAAAGGGATCCGTCCCTTTCCATCTGGGCAGATCTGAGGGCACATTGAGTAGGGCGGGCTGTGTCCATGTCTGCTCTGCATATGCAGAGCGGACACGGACCTGTCATCTACCTGCTCCACGCATTGCGGCCTGTGACCGGTAACCAAGTTGCTTAAGTGGTCCTTACTCTTCATAAGGTTGGGCACCCCAGGACTAGCTTCTCTTGTACAGGACACACTGGGTCACCAGTACCTGGAGGAAGTCCATACTTTGTAAAATGTAACTATTGCAGTGCACTTAGCATTTTTTAAGTTGGGAAACAGCAGAGAGGGGAGAAATTCTATGGTTAAATCTGCTTTAGGTGCAAACGAGACAAGACAGAATGGAAAGAGAAAACAGCTTGGATATTTCCTTCTACACTCACTCCTCCATTCTTCGAGAGGAAGGTCTAGATTGTCATGTGAATCATCATATGGATCTGCTTCTGCCTCATCGTCGGAATCATGGAACTGCTCAAAGTATGGATGACATAAAGCATCAGTTGCTGTTATTCGCTTATCTGCATCTAACACCAACATCTTTTCCAGAAGGTTGACAGCTAAAGACAGAAACAAGAAGCAGAGATAAACACTAAATAAGACAAAAATAAACCTTAGCCTGAATCCACAAATGAAGCTTAGACAAATGGAAGCAAAATTTAAGAAGCATTGACAATACATGCTAGAAGCTTACTGATGATTACTTGTTTTACAATGGTTAAAGCAAGCAAGCATTAAAAAATGTGTTAAAGATATAAAAAGTTAAAATGCGATTGAAAGAATATCTGCAAATATTCCAATTTAAGTCACAAAAAAAAACTTCCATCGCTCTGAACACCTCTTATTCATTTGGTTTTAAAAGAAAACCCTGCCATGAGAGAAACAACGCCTGTCATTGCTGACCTTCAGCTGTCTCTGGATTCTAAATGTTCTAAATCATTGACCTACAACAAGTATGCAAATCACAGTGAAGTCAGAACCCCTGATCTGCATACACATTCGAGTTTAATGAAAGTATTACAGTTAACCTGTCAGAAATCCGGGCAGTTCAAACCAAGCATTTAATGAAAAAATGCATACCCAAACGGTTACTTTCAGTGAAAACCCAACTTCAAAATGATCAGTAGAGAAATAGGTCACTGAGGTTACATGCAAATCTTAACTTTCTGCAAAATTTGATCCCTCCCACCTTACTATTGGCCTAAGATGCACCCACTTTCAATAGCCACTAAAGGGGCTGGAGCAGTGGAGTCATCCTTTTTTTCTGAAAATTCTATTTATCAAATTTCGTTCATAAAACTAAAAAGTACAAAAACAATACCCATTAAAAAAAAGGGAGCAGAATCACTGGTCACGAAATAGAAAACTGACAGTCAGTTCATTTGCAAGCTCTTCACTAAATGGTCAACCAACTCCATCCATGCTGCACCCAACCCTACCAGTGGGACTAGAGTGTGGGACTAGAGTCGTCTATCTTTAAAGTGGTTCTAAGGCCTAAAGTTTTTTTTTTTTTACCTTAGTGCATTCTATGCATTAAGGTAAATAACCTGTGTAGCAGAATTCTCCCCTGCCCCCCTTATACTTACTTGAGCCCGTTTATGATCCAGCGATGTGCATGAGACCTGAGGCTCTCCCAGCTCTGTCCCTCCTCTCTGGGTAGATTGATAGGAGCGGTCAATCAAATGCTGTGACGAGGAGTGGGGAGCGGGGCTGTCTGGTCTGTGTCAATAGACGCACACCAGGCGGTTCGGCAGCACGCGTGCCCCCATTGGAAGTCGGGGGAGTCAGGAGCGCTGGCGGGGGACCCCAAAAGAAGATGAGGATCAGGGCTGCTCTGTGCAAAATCATTGCACAGAGCAGACAAGTATAACAGGTTGATTATTTTTTTTTAAAAAGGGAACCATTAATGTCCCTTTAACAGGAAAATTCAAGATTTGCATATAGCTTCAGCTGTCTATTTGTGGACCTACTTATCTTTGTGTCACGTGGTTTTGAAATGTAAATTTAGCAAATGCAATTTTTTCATCATGCACTCAGTGAGTATTGCACTGGTCTGGGATTAATTTACTTTAAAATCAAAAAGTCAGTATCACAGCCAGAAAAATAGCATTTTTATAAGGATAGATTTGCAATGACAGCTTACATACTTCTCTCATGACAGGTGTTCTTTGAACATAAATCATAACTGGTTTACAGAACAGTTTATGGAAGTTTTCATAACACTGCTATCCGTGCACAAAGAAAGTAACTTCTTATTTTACTGTCCCTCTAATTCTTCCCATCCCACAATGATAAAAGAGCATATTATATCTATACTGGGACATCGTTTTTATTTACATATTCATTTACTAATAAATTTATGTTACAATTACAACTTGCTACCTCTCTTCATTTATGTCTATCATACAAATGAAAAAGCATTTGCCTTGATAGAACAATATTTGGTGGAAGCTTATTTTCATCTGAAAATATCTCCAGCAATACTGCTTTAAATATACGTTAAAGGATATGTAAAGATTGGTTTAAGAAAAAAATATAAACGTCATACTTCTCTCCTCTGTGCAGCGGTTTTGCACAGACTGGCCCCGATCCTCCTCTCCTGGGGTCCCTCAGTGGCGCTCCCTCTTCTCGAGTGCCCCGTCGGAGAAGTGCTCTCCGTCGGGGCACTCGTGCGGGCACGCTCCTGAGTCCTGCTGCTGCGTCCATTGACATAGACAGAAGAATCTGTCTCCGCCTCCTGCGTCATTGGATTTGATTGACAGCAGCGGTAGCCAATGGCTCCCGCTGCTATCATTCTATCCAATGAGGACCCAAGACACCGGCTGGAGCAGGTGTGCTCGTCCCCGTCACTGGAACGATCGGGCTCAGGTAAGTAAAAGAGAAGCTCTGGGGGGCTGCTACAGTACAGGAGGTTTTTCACCTTAATGCAAAGAATACATTAAGGTGAAAAACCTTGAGGGTTTACAACCCCTTTAAACACCATACACTTAAGGGCAGTACATACGGGCAAAATATTGCACAGAATCGGACAGTTTAATAGAAACCAGCCGACATTTGGCACATGTGTACTGCAGCCAGTCTGACAGAAGCTGGGTGAACTGTTGAAGGGGCATGACCTAAAGTCTGCTGATCGTCATCAGATAAGCACTCTTTGCCAATGGCTGAAAGCGCTGACTGGTGTGTTCTGATGGGGGTAGCGTCCCCCTGTCAGAACACAATAGCTCAACGGGGAGATTGCTGTACTAACATTGATGAGCTAGTACAGCGGCAGTGTTGCCAACCGTCAGTATTTTTACTGAGAGGGCAGCCAGTCAAAAATGGGCACTTTTCTCCTGCCAGTAAATGCCAGTGATAGGAAGAAGTTGCCAGTAAAAAATTGGCTATGATGCTGAGACCATCCGAGTGCATGCTACAGTGTTTTCGGGCAGTGTCGGCGGGGGGCTGGGTCTGGTGGTGCCCGAGTGTGTTGTGTGATGTCATGGTGCAGGGGAGCTGAGAGAAGCAGCCGAAGCCTCGTGTGCAAGTCTTTTTTATGGGAGCAAGGAAAGCCGAGAACGGTACTGTTAGTGTTGTTTGGACTGGAATGGACTGAAGGGACCACCTAGCGTGGACAGAGACTCACTGTGATTCAGGATGGGACATGTCGCGTTGGTGAGGTATCATCATCTGTGCTGTTGCACACTGCTGTCAGTGTCACTGTGAGAGTCAATGTCATGTATGTGTGCGCCTGCCCATTCTAAATTCTGTCCCTGAGCTACTAACTATATTGATAATTAAAAAAGGAAAATGTGTTTTTTCCTTAATATCAATCTTAAATAATATTGCTATTTGCATATTGTACTTGTTTGTAGCCTAAATACTGAAATGTGCAATTAAAAAACTGTAATTTTGTAATGTTTGGAAATGCCAGTAAAAACGTGGCTGTGCCAGTAAATTTTGGGTGCCATGCCAGTAAATTTCTATTTGTTATGTTGTCTTTTCCTGGAGCTCCTCTTTTTTTTTTCTCGTTCAGTCCACTGGGTTGAACAAAAAAAAAAAAAAAATAAGAATAGTGTGTACCAGGTTTTAGTCACAGCAGCAACTACATAACCTAAAACAAGTGAGTAAAGTGTATATTAACCACAGATCCCTTTTATGTGTAAATATATTAGCCTCAAGTGTAATACAGAAAATGTTACTGCAAAAAACCATGTCATCGGATATTGTAGGCTAAAGCCTCATTCACACATTTCACGCTGCTTTCTTAAGGTATGGAAAGAGCAGGATCCCGAACATCCAGAGATATGCAATGGTCATATTGACGCCTATGTAGGACACTGAGGAGTATTGGACAATAGCCTTGCATGTTAAATGTTTCTGTTGTGAACGCAACAGTCAAATAATGATAACTGAAAGCATTAGTCTACAGATTCATGAACACAACACAGAGGGTTAGTCAAGGTTATTCCACATTATATCACATTCATTTTAAATAAACACCTCCTTAGACTATCATTAAACTATAAAATATATTAATGCCTAACTCCATCAAAAACATTTTCTTTGAGTTTTGAATAGTATAGGAAATGGTGAAAACTTCTATGTGTTTAATTTTTGTAAGCATCATCAATGGAGATATTTTACTGTACTTTCTGTCCTGCTGACAAAAAATTAGAGGGGCAGGAAATGATGGAAAATGTATTCAATGGGGACAAAGAAAGCAACAAAAGCACTTCCTCTGTAACCTTCTAGTGTGGAATGCTCTTTGAGGTTTTTACTGCTGTCTGTACCTTACTGCTCCCCGACCCTCTTCTTCCTCATTCCTTGTCCTGGTGTCACCGGAATAAAAATGAAGGGAAATCTCCCCTATGGAGTTATGGACAGCAATGAAACCTGACAAAGTTCGAACCCTTATCTACTCTACTTAAAACTATAAAAAAAAAAGTTTGGCCTAGCATTGTAAAAGTGCAATGGGCGTTTTAAATTATTAAAGGGAAGTTCCAGTCCAATCTTTTCCTCTAGGCTTCTAGTGGGGAGAGATAAGAACCTCTGCCAGCTTTTATTGCAACTCAGGCAATATTCACCTTCAGTCTGAAGCTGTCCCCTGCAATACTTCTTTTACACCATAAGATGTCCTTGGTCTTCTGGGTTGAAAGACACTGAGCGTCTTTCAACTCCGAACACTGAGGACATCTTGTGGCGAAATATTAGTACTGCAGTGCACAGCTCTGGATTAAAGGTAAATACTGTAGATTGCAGCGGAGCTGCTTTTTTTTTTTTTAACCTAGCTGCCCATGCCAATTCTGTCATTTCTCATATATATGTAAAAATCAGTTTACAATCCCCCACATATAATATGCGTATGTTGTATGCAAAAGTTTAGGACCCCCTGACAATTTCCATGATTGTCATTTATAAATATTTGGGTGTTTGGATCAGCAATTTCATTTTGATCTATCAAATAACTTAAGGACACAGTAATATTTCAGTAGTGAAATGAGGTTTATTGGTTTAACAGAAAATGTGCAATATGCATCAAAACAAAATTAGACAGGTGCATACATTTCGGCACCTTGTCATTTTGTTGATTTGAATACCTGTAACTGATTAATTGGAACACACAATTGGTTTGGTGAGCTCACTAAGCCTTGAACTTCATATACAGGTGCAGCCAATCATGAGAAAAGGTATTTAAGGTGGCCAATTGCAAGTTGTTGTTCTCTTTGACTCTCCTCTGTAGAGTGGCAACACAGGGGCCTCAAAGCAACTCTCAAATGACCTGAAAACAAAGATTGTTCTACATTATGGTTTAGGGGAAGGCTATAAAAAGTTATCGCAGAGATATATCCAATCAGTGTCAGTGTCCACTGTGAGGAACGTAGTGAGGAAATGGAAGACACCAGGCACAGTTCTTGGTAAGGCCAGAAGTGGCAGCCCACATAAAATATTAGAGAGGCAAAGGCGAAGGATGGTGAGAACGGTCAAAAACAGCCCACAGACCACCTCCAAAGACCTACAACATCAACTTGCTGCAGATGGTGTCACTGTGCATCGTTCAACAATTCAGCGCACTTTGCACAGGGAGAAGCTGTATGGGAGAGTGATGCAGAAGCCTTTTCTGCACACACACCACAAACGGAGTTGCTTGAAGTATGCAAACGCACATTTGGACAAGCCAGCTTCATTTTGGTCATAACAAGGGGCGTTATGCATGATGGCAAAAGAACACAGCGTTCCAAGAAAAACACTTTCTACCCACAGTAAAATTTGGTGGAGGTTCCATCATGCTGTGGGGCTGTGTGGCCAGTGCCGGTACTGGAAATCTGGTTAAAGTTGAGGGTAGCATGGATTCCACTCAATATCAGCAGATTCTTGAGAATAATGTTGAGGAATCAGTCCCCAGACCTGAATATCATTGAACATCTGTGGGGTGATTTGAAGCGGCTGTCGATGCTCGGCAACCATCAAACCTAACTGAACTGGAGATGTTTTGTAAGGAGGAATCGTCCAAAATACATTCATCCAGAATCCAGACACTCATTACAGGCTATAGGAAGCGTCTAGAGGCTGTTATTTCTGCTAAAGGAGGCTCTACTAAATATTGATGTGATTTTTCTGTTGGGGTGCCCAAATTTATGCACCTGTCTAATTCCGTTTTGATGCATATTGCGCATTTTCTGTTAATCCAATAAACCTGATTTCATTACTGAAATATTACTGTGTCCTTCAGTTATTTGATAGATCAAAATGAAATTGCTGATCCAAACACCCAAATATTTATAAATGACAATCATGGAAATTGTCAGGGGTTTCTAAACTTTTGCATACAACTGTATATAGGTTTATATTAATTTGTTTTGTTGTTTTTAAGCAGAGGTCCTGCAGAATAAAAGTGTTTTGCAAATTTTTTTGTCACACTATATTTGTGCAGCCATTTAAAAAAATGCTAATTGTTAGGGGAAAAAAATACACTTAAGCCCTGAGTCACATATATGCGAACTGAACCGCATCTGGTTCGCATGGCATGTAAACCTGCAGCTTATGTGTGGCCTGGCTGCTGCGCATTTTCAAAAAGAGTCTGCTACGATTTTGAGTCCGGTTCAGGTGCGATTTCAATGTCATACACTTTGACAATTCACACTTAAATCACACCTGAACCGCTGAAGAAAGTTGAACCGGATGGGGCTGAAAACGTGCTGTCAAAACCGGCCTGCACATATGCGAACCCAGGTTTAATGAATTTTAGTGCACATAAAAACAATATACAGCTTCTATTGGTTCAATATAAAAGATGTTGCACCAAGTTATGTTGCACCGAGTAAATAGATACCTCTAACATGTTAAAGTGGAGCTTGTCCGTGGATTGGCGGTAAACTACAGTAAAATGTTTTTATTTTTATTTTATCATTTCATTTTTATTAGCAACTTTATAAGGGGCGAATAATATTGCTTGTGATAGCATGAGCTGTGACAGGTCCTCTTTACAGAGTGATCTGGGATCTATTATATCCCAGATACCTATTCTGCCCTTCAAAGCGGCCCATCAAAGATCAGTTTGATCGGCTGTTTTACTAGCCAGTAACAGCTGGTAAACAATAGACCAAAACTTGCTGCTTCCGGTTTCATACAACAGAGAGATAATTGGGGAACTTGAGTTCCTTCTTTGTCTCTATGGTCAGCCAGCACGAATGTTGGTAGGGTAGGGGGTCACGATGGGATGGGAAAGCCTGGAAATGGCAGCTTGTAGCGGCAGAAGGGGGAGGGGGTGATCACATTTACTAAAAAGTCCATATCTGTAGCAAAGGAATATCTGGATGATGACTGCAACCATCATCCAGGTATCATCACCACTTCCTGAGGACACACATATGCATTAGTTGGTTGGGAAATGGTTATACACCTGCTGGGTATTTGGAGTTGGGCTTTAAATTCAAACACATTACAATCTTCAAGGTTCTGGGCACTTACTGTACAGAAGAGAAATGTGGCCAAAAAAGATACTTGTTCTTTAAGTAGGTTCTCGTATTACTCAGTTTTGGCGTTGTACAAAGATGACGTTGTACAAAGATTGTATAGTCAGATTTTAAGGTATAAGGTCATAAGCTCAGCATGCACATTCAAACATGAATATACAGTCTTTGTCTAATCTCATTTAGATTTACCAAAACGATGTACTTGCCTATCTGCTCACAAGTACAGGTGTGTACATTGGGAGATTTCCCATCTACTCTTGTTCGGGTGTAATCTGCAGGATTTTAAATTTCCCTTTACTTTCTGTTCAGGTGACAATATTCGCCAGAAGACACAGACCGCAAAAAAAGTTGGCCAGATCTAATGCTTCACCACACCATTCAAAACTATAAAAATATGTCATGACTGGAGTCCTACTTAAAGTATTTCTAGGCTTAATGATAGAAAGTCCAGAACCCAGTACCACATCTTATCATGCATAGCAGCCACCTTTAATCGCTTTAAAACTAGACTACTATTTCAGACCCCTCTAAAAAGTAACACAACAGGATCCCCTTATTTTTCATTGTGGATTTGTGCCAATTATTATGGAAGACTAACCAAATCCAGTATTATAAAGAGACCTATAAATCTCATTGTATCAAATTTGACACACAAATATCAGGTTTTACCGGGGGAAGCATTTCAGGCTAAATCAGACAGTAAAATGTAGGTGAACAGGGCAATGCTACCATCTTGTTGCACAAAAGGGTCTGAAGTAGGGGTCCACTTCTAGCTGTAAAAACTTTTATCAAACATATTTTAAATGCCATTTTTAGCTTTCAGCCAATGATACTTTAAAATGTCCTTATAAACAAAAATAAATGCACAATAAAAAGTGTTACCAAGAGGGTTTGCGTATCTCAACAATAACCCAAAGTCTTTCTTCTGCACCTTTGGGAGACTCTTGATATAATTTTTAGCCTGGAACAGAACAAGCATTTAACTATTTAAGCTGTGCTTAATAGTCAATTTCTTGTATGTAAATATACATTCAAATTCATTATTTATGAACAAAAATAAACACAATGAATCAAGTAGAAATATTCGCAAAATTAGAATATATAACATACACATGCAGTATCTCACAAAAGTGAGTACACCCCTCACACTTTTGTAAATATTTTATTCTATCTTTTCATGTGACAACACTGAAGAAATTAGACTTTGCTACAATGTAAAGTAGTGAGTGTACAGCTTGTATAATGGTGTACATTTCCTGTCCCCTCAAAATAACTCAACACACCATTAATGTCTAAACTGCTGGCAACAAAAGTGAGTACACCCCTATGTGAAAATGACCAAATTGGGCCCAAAGTGTCAATATTTTGTGTGGCCACCATTATTTTCCAGCACTGCCTTAAGACTCTTGGGCATGGAGTTCACCAGAGCTTCACAGGTTGCCACTGGATCCTCTTCCACGACGTCATCACGGAGCTGGTGGATGTTCGAGACCTTGTGCTCCTCCACCTTCAGTTTGAGGATGCCCCACAGATGCTCAATAGGGTTTAGGTCTGGAGACATGCTTGCCCAGTCCATCAACTTTACCTTCAGCTTCTTTAGCAAGGCAGTGGTTGTCTTGGAGGGGTTTTTGGGGTGGTTATGTTGGAATACTGCCATACGGCCCAGTCTCCGAAGAGAGGGGATCATGCTCTGCTTGAGTATGTCACAGTACATATTGGCATTAATGGTTCCCTCAATGAACTGTAGCTACCCAGTGCCAGCAACCCTCATGCAGCCCCAGACCATGACACTCCCACCACCATGCTTACTGTAGGCAAAACACACTTGTCTTTGTACTCCTCACCTGGTTGCCGCCACACACGCTTGACACCATCTAAACCAAATAAGTTTATCTTGGTCTCATCACACCACAGGACATGGTTCCAGTAATCCATGTCCTTAGTCTGCTTGTCTTCAGCAAACTGTTTGCAGGCTTTCTTGTGTATCATCTTTAGAAAAGGCTTCCTTCTGGGACGACAGCCATGCAGACCAATTTGATGCAGTGTGTGGCGTATGGTCTGAGCACTGACAGGCTGACCCCCCACTCCTTCAACCTCTGCAGCAATGCTGGCAGCACTCATACATCTATTTTCCAAAGACAATCTCTGAATATGACGCTGAGCATGTGCACTCAACTTCTTTGGTCGACCATGGCAAGGACTTTTCTGCGTGGAACCTATCCTGTTAAACCGCTGTATGGTCTTGGCTACCGTGCTGCAGCTCAGTTTCAGGATCTTGGCAATCTTCTTATAGCCTAGGCCATCTTTATGTAGAGCAACAATTCTTTTTTTCAGATCCTCAGAGAGTTCTTTGCTATGAGGTGCCATGTTGAACTTCCAGTGACCAGTATGAGAGAGTGAGAGCGATAACACCAAATTTAACACACCTGCTGCCCATTCACACCTGAGACCTTGTAGCACTAACGAGTCACATGACACCTTGGAGGGAAAATTGCTAATTGGGCCAAGTTTTGACATTTTCACTTAGAGGTGTAGTCACTTTTGTTGCCAGCAGTTTAGACATTAATGGCTGTGTGTTGAGTTATTTTGAGGGGACAGCAAATTTACACTGTTATACAAGCTGTACACACTACTTTACATCCTAGTCAAGTGTCATTTTTTCAGTGCTATCACATGAAAAGATATAATAAAATATTTAGAAAAATGTGAGGGGTGTGCTCACTTTTGTGAGATACTGTATATACTATTATCTATGACTATTTCTGCTGGTGAGAAAATATTCATTATAAAAGGCTGTACTTACATCAGGACTCTGAAGCTTCTGGACAAAGTCCTGGGTGGGTGTTCCAGTAATTTTCATTATTTCTGTGAGCTGATCCAGATCTAATACTTGGGTTAAGGATCATAATACTGCAGACTATTACAAGTCTATAATATCAATGAACGCTTCACCCTGAGCCTTGCAAGATAAAATAAAAATGAACAAAAAATATATCAATTGCTGCGTTATTTATATCCCAGATGAGGGTTTTCCTAATCGTCAATCACAGAACACAGGAGAGTTAGTTCCTAGACTGCAGGGTTATGCTCCACCTCCAGGTGATTGGACCCTGACATATAGCCTTGTAATACCCCTCCCACTGCCAGCATTGTCTCAGTTTTTTTGCTAGTGTCTGTAGGGAACTGACATGTGTCCCTTTGCAGAGAGAGTCCCTTCTGCTTTGATGCATTGATTTCTACTTGAACTGCCTTTCTCTGCCGAGCCTCTGTGTTTAATAGTTGTGGCAGTTTTCTGGATTAGTCCCTACAGAGGTTTATATCCTAAAAGGGACAGCACTTTTGAAGTAAGAGGAGTGTTGTCCACCTGGTCTCCATGCCCGGGTGACAGATCCGCCATGCCTGCCAAGCCCTCAAGGAAGCGCAATAAACACAATCCTGAGTAAGAGCTACAATAAGGCTCTCAGTTTACCAACAACGCCTTCAGGAACTCTGTTGCCAGGGACCGTCATGTCCAAGGCAGAATTCTCAACTGATTTTTCCACTGAGTTGGAACAGCTAGCAGATATTTGTACGAATCCTTGGAGAGAAAACTGTAAGAAGTCTAGGACTCTTTCCCCACTGGAGCAACATTGCGACTTCCCACTACCACCCTTTGTCAGGATGGAAGGGAAAAAAATTGGAGAATTGATGGTCCAAATAAGGGGACTATGAGACAGACAAGTCCACCAGGCCTCAAATAGATCTCACTTTCACTGGTTCACAGTAAGTTTTCTTACAAAGGTGGTCTGTAAGAACTTTTAAACAGTTTCTACCAGAACCTTCAGGGTCCAAGGTATCAGGGTTGGGGTCTTGGAGCACACCTAAACCAACCAAGTCCCTTCTGTTACATCCTCATACTGAAGAGGATCTGTACAAGGATTGGGCCCAACCAGACAAGGTAAGCGATTCGCACAACAATACGCGATGGAAGACAGTTTCCGCAGAGTGGGTAGTCCCTGCAGTGGACCCTTTGGTGTCTTACCCAAATAAAACCCTTACTGTGGATTTAGATATGTGCCTAAATCTCCCTTGCCTCTGAAGCTCGATCCGAGTTTGGATCGCATTTCAGAGGCTACTGACAGGCGGTGAGGAAGATGTGCGATGCCTCCTCACCGGCTGTTTTAACCCCATTTTTGCAGAAAAATGCACTGCATGTTTACTGTTATTCAAGAAAGAAATTTTACAGATAAGTAAAAATCCTGTTATTGAAAACAATAAAATCCATCTCTTGAAGTACATCATAGGACACAGGTCCTCCCCCTCAGTCTCCGCTTT
This sequence comes from Glandirana rugosa, assembly GCA_018402905.1. Taxonomy (NCBI): domain Eukaryota; kingdom Metazoa; phylum Chordata; class Amphibia; order Anura; family Ranidae; genus Glandirana; species Glandirana rugosa. Next base: position 306,068 of record BLSH010201110.1, read on the forward strand.
ATCTAATTATTACAGTTGGCTTTGGGACTGAATAAGTGGATTCCCACTCGTGTATGAATGTTAGTTAGGGACTAAGATTGTATGCATCATGAGGGCAGGGACTGATGTGAATGTACAATACATATGTAAAGCGCTGTGTACATTGATGGCGCTATACAACTACCTGTAATTAGAATTCCCAACATCATATAAGAATACAGCTTCTGCAGGCTGATATACATACACCGATTCTAAAACAGTTTGAGCACAAGTTGCTGGTAAATCTGCACGATGTAGGCCAATCAAGATAAATTTATAGTGTTAACCAACAGACACATTAGGGTGGGTTTCAGTAAATTTAGGGATGAGCAGATGTTATTCTGCCCATAGACCCCAGAGGGACATCTTCATCTTCTCCCCTATGGTTACTTTAAGGCCCCACTCCGGGGCAAAATTTATCTTCCTACCAGAACTCTCTCCTAACCTCCTCTAACCCAATCCTGCTAAGCTTTTTGGTTCCCTTCCCTTGTAAAGCCGGGTATACTCACCTGCTCCATCCAAGTCACATACCACTGCCATTTCTTGTTAAGGGAATTGCTATACCAGCGCTGTAATGGCCCCAAGACCAAAGGTCCCCATGACTCCCCACTATCAGTCCTCTCTTTGATCCTAAGAGGACCCCATTGCTGGTCATTCAATAGAAACTGTCCACATCATGCAGGCAGTGATGTGGACACCCAAAGAAGGACCCATGCAGGAAGTAAACAAGCTAGAGTCACGTGACCACAGCTACAGGTACTTAAAATGAGCTTTCAGAATGAGTTTTTCTTTTGGACAGCAGTTAGAGGATGTTGAGCAGGATAGAAAGGGGGATTATTTTATCCCAGCGTAACTCTACAAAGTGTATGTCTGAGCAAAATCATTACATAGATGTCTTCAATGCATGCACCTTTGTCTCTTAGAAAAGGAAAATACCTGCTGATCCTGCCAGAAATAATGTGACCTCCCTAACTTCCCGTCCATTCTGTCTCTCTGCTACCCTATAATCCCAAGTAATGTTATCAGCCTTGCCCAGCTTAACTACAAAAACACCTTCCCCAATATTTTGGATCAGAGGTATTTCTTGATCCAAATCAAGCAGCAAGGGTGAGAATGCTTCTCCTCCACATACACAGTCTAGTAAGTGAGCATTGTTAACCTGGGAAAGAAAGGGTGTTAATGGCAGGGTGACCAGGTGAAAATAAAGTAATAAAGCCTGAAAAGTAAGAAAATTAATGCAGCCACAACATTTAAGGACCTAATTACATTTTTGTTCTTGGGTACATCAGACCATTCAGTGTCCATTGTAACCAGTCTGTGGCTTTTATCATTTCAAAATTGTTAGAACAATGAAAAAAATGTTTTTAATTGGTCGCTAAGCATTACCACTTTTCCTTCTAAAGGAATTCTTCTGAATGAATAGTTTTAATTTGTTTTTTTTCTTTTTACGTCTATGTTCATCAGTCATAAGGTGGCAGTTCAGCTTGTTTCCTTTGAGTAATAAGTAAAGTAAGCTGCCCCCAAATTAGTCTTTATTTTGGTATTCCACCACAGGCAACAAATGATTTGCACTCAGTATCTTGCACATACATATAAATACTAATTACAGTTTCTCTTACAAGAACACCGATTCCCTAAGTGACTCTGAAGAACTTGTATAAGAAAAAAAAAAAAGTACATTTATTTTTAGATGGAAGAGATTTTAATTATCTTACTAAAGCACAAGTTCTTGCCTAGTTTTAAAGACACACATACAGCAAGTTAGAGCAATTACAGACTGCAATGAAATCTCCAGCTGGTTACCTTTTAGGCTTTTAATGGTACACTTATACGATTAGCTTTTCTAAGGATGTGTGATGTATATCCAACAATGCACCAATTCTAGAACTTGCAACAGAATACATCAAAAAATTTAAAAGCAGCACTTAAGGCACAGCAATATCTCAGTTTCACGTTACTGCTAAAGCCATGAAATCTCATACAAAATTCTTTACTCAAGTGTATTTGTACACATTATATGTATGTGCAATACATTTGAGGAAAAGAAAGTAAAATCCCTTTACCCACTGCGCAGACAAAGATAGACTACAGACTGCTTATTATAAATGAAGCTTTCAATTAACAAGCCCCTTTGAAAGAAAAGTATTGTACTTCTTGTATTCAATAGCTTAAAGCAGGGGTCTCACACTGGCGGCCCTCTAGCTGTTGTGAAATTACAAGTCCCATCATGTCTCTGCCTATGGGAGTCATGCTTGTAACTTTCAGCCTTGCAAAGCCTCATGGGACTGCTGGAGGGCTGCCAGTTTGAGACCCCTGGCTAATAAAGTGGTTCTAAAGCCTGAAGGTTATTTATCTTCATGCATATGCATGAAGGTAAAAAAACATTCAGTATGCAGCTCCCCCGCAGCCTCCCTAATACTTACCTCAGCCTGATCGCGATTCGGCGATGTGCATGAGAGAGGCTGCTCTCCTGGGTATCTACCCCCTGATTGGCTGAGAGACAGCAGAGGGAGCCACTGACTCCTGTTACTGTCAATCACAGCTCACAGCCAGTGAGAGGAGGGAGCGGGGGGGGGGGGGGGGCGTGCAACCCCATTCCATGTGCTACATGGACACACAGAAGGGGGCTCGGGAGCGAGTGCCTCCATAGCAAGTGGCTTGCTATGGGGGCACTCAGAAGAGGAGGGGCCAGTAGTGTCGGCAGGGTACCCGAGAAAAGGATCGGGGCTTCTCTGTGCAAAACCTTTGCACAGGGCAGGTAAGTATAACGTTTGCTAAAAAAAAACCTTTAAATATCACTTTAACTGTATATTGCTCGTTCTTAAAGTGTAT
>BLSH010201110.1:332775-358635 GCA_018402905.1 Glandirana rugosa
AACCCGGATACCCCGAAAGGGAGATCACGAGTCTCGTCGGTAAACGCCATGACGTGCAAGGGACGTCCACAAAAAGTCGGAGATCACAAGTTGCCGCCGGTATAACCTTAGGGACGAGTACGTTTTTTGCACAGATGTCGAAAAATGAAAGTGAAACCTTGCCACACACGAGGACTGCCGCACCGAGAGACTGCTAGGAGTCCCAATACCGTCGTTTGTCGTTCATATCGACCCGAGAGGACACCCACGACCACCTCCGCCCACGTCAGGAGGACCCGGGGACCACGTGACACCCCACCACCACACGCCGACACACCCCCACGGAAATTGAAAAACATACGTAAATACACGAGGATTCCCTCGACTTGTACGATCCTCGCGTTAGACGCGTTCCCCGAAAAGACCTGGTCGACACCGCCAGAAATCACTAAAAGCAGATTGCGCTCCTAGCATGTTCAGCTCCCTTAGGAGCACATAAATGCATACAAAAAGTTAAAGGCACCCCCACACAGCCGCACACCACCACCCCACAGTGCACCAGGGGCCCAGGAGGACTGCACCCGCCTCCACCAGCACCCACAGGAGAGCCCAGCTATACTTGCTGTTTGCTGCCATAACCCTGAGGATCGTCAGAGAGCCACGCCGTCAGGAGCACACACCGTTCCAAAGTGAAAGTAAAAAGCTGTAGACACGTTTTTTGCATGAGCAGGGATTCCAATATGGCCGCCGTTGAACACTAGAGGCTGAAAAACACCTGCAGGGAACGTGCAGTACCGCAAATGGCTGCTCTGAGCACTAGAGGGAAAGCCCCATAGGCCCAATATGTCTGCGGCTACGGCAAAACCACCGCAAAACGGCAGCCGATCGCCGCATGGCGGCAAAAAACGACCGAACGTCGCTAGATGATCGGGTGCAGTGCGAAAGGGGGGTGTGCAGGGGGTGAACAGGGCTCCACGCGCCCCTATCGGCGGCTAACCAGCAAAAATATATATATATATATTTTTTTTTTTTAAGGGTCGTCGGTCCCCCTTTCCGCTCCTAAAAAGGGGGGGGGGGAAGGAAGGAGCTCTCACTCGCCACTCCGGACGCCATGGGTAGCCACCCAGTCGCAGACCTTCCCCCCCTGCTTGGGTGGTATGCTGCAGGCCAGAAGTCGCCCTTCCCGAATCGCATCCGGGGCTGGGCGTAAGGGGGGGGGGGGGACACCCCAGGCCGCCCGCACGGTACGGGCACGATGCAGCGGGTCCACATGCGGCGGGACTGGCTCGCATCGGTCGGCCAGGTCGGGGAAAGTACAGAGCCCATGGACTCTCTATGCCCCGACCGGCTTCTTGATAGCAGATTAATTGCTTGATAGAAGACAAATAAAAATAAAAGAAAATTGAATAAAAAACGGTCACAAACAGGACCGCAATTCCCCTGAAGGGAAGCCAGGTCAACTCCTTGCAAACTAGGCATTGAAACTGAAGAGCTATGCTATGAGGGGGTTTTATGTGGGAAGAGAGGATAGCCCCCATGGGAGGGGCCAGCTGCTTCTTTTCCCTGCCTAGTTAACTCCTAGTGAGACCAGCATAACCCCACACGTAATGGATAGCTGCGCCTGTCAGTGAACGATAGGAGAAAGCTCTATTTGTGGGGAAAAAAGGACGCCAATTTTGTTTGGGTACAACATCACACGACCGCGCAATTGTCATTCAAAATGCGACAGCGCTGAAAGCCGAAAATTGGTCTGGGCAGGAGGGGGGGTTTAACCACTTGCCGACCGTCAATCGGCAATTGACGGCGGCAAAGTGGCTCTGTAACGCGGATCGCCGTCATATGACAGCGGCCGCGTGATCGCGCCTAGCGAGCGCGCGCGCGCCGCCGGAGGCGCGCCCGCGCGCTCACTGTGTTCGGGGAGGGCCAGGGAGCGGGTGCGGCGGCTTCGATTGCCGCCGGCTACCCGCGATGGCCCCCCCCGGAGCGAAGGAACGGAGGTCCGTGTATGTAAACACCGACCTCCGTTCTGTGAAGGGGGAAGGGCTGTGATCACAGCCTTCCTGTATACGAAGGCTGTGACCACTTCCCTTCCCCAGCTAGGGCAGTCCCCCCACAGTTAGAACACGCCCAGGGAACATACTTAACCCTTAGAGCGCCCCCTGCAGGTTAACCCCTTCACTGCCAATGGCATTTACACAGTAATCAGTGCATTTTTATAGCACCGATCGCTGTATAAATGCCAATGGTCCCAAAAAAGTGTCAAAATGGTCCGACATGTCCGCTGAAATATCGCAGTACCACTAAAAATCGCAGATCGCCGCCATTAATAGTAAAAAATAAAGAAAAATAAAAACCCTAAAAATTAATTCTCATCATCCGTAAACACGACCACTTTTGCGCAAACCAATCAATAAACGCCGACTGCGATTTTTTTTATCGCAAATATGAGGAAGAATATAAATCGGCCAAAAACGGTGAAAAAAAAAGTTTTTTTATATTTTTTTTTTGGATTTGTATTTTAGCAAAAAGTAAGAAATTTGTTTTTTTTTTGCAAAATTGTCGCTCTTCTTTTGTTTATAGCGGCGATCAGAAATGACACAGAGGGGATCAAATACCACCAAAAGAAAGCTCTATTTGTGGGAAAAAAAGGACGCAAATTTCGTTTGGGTACAACGTCGCACGACCGCGCAATTTTCAGTTAAAGCGACGCAGCGCCGAATCGCAAAAAGGGCTCCGGTCCTAAAGCTGGAAATCCTTCCGGTCCTTAAGTGGTTAAGTGCCCAGTAAGGAAGAGGTTAAAAAGCACAGCGCAATTTGCGCATGTGCAGTAGGGAGCTGTCCGTGAAGCCAAAAGGCTTCACTGCCGGTTTCCCTTAGTGGCGATGGAGGCGGCAGCACCCGACAGCCGATCCGAAGATCAGCTGGGTGCCGACATTGCGAGCTCCCTGGTCTGGTAAGTGTCCATATAATAATAGTCAGCAGCTACAGTATTTGCAGCTGCTAGCTTTTATCTGAGGTGGAACTCCTCTTTAAGTAAATTCAATCTAAATCTAATAGTTCATCTAACGCTACCCTCAACACACATTGAAAATGCTGCTGTCCAAGTGTGGCTTAACTGCTTCTTTATAGTGGAGGAGTGAGTGTAGTCACCCTTGGACAGGAAAATGTGTTATCACCTGGGCCACCAGGAAAAAAGAAGAAAAGACTAAACAAGAAAAAAATGTATGCAGCTACCACATTGTAGGATTGGCAATATATTACATTTTTGCTCTTGAGTTTAGATACACTTTAATGTCAACCATGATTTGGTATGTCTTGATGTCCTCTTACCAGCGGTTTCTATCAGCATACACTGTGACAGGCCCTGTCAAACTGCATCATTTTTTATTATAGAATAGCAGATCTTTGATCATGCTTAAAGGACGCTATTACTGGCCTGGCCTGCCGCTGGCAGATAAAGCCCTTGAGAGTAAATATGTTTTTCTCATAGCCCTTGAATTACACCAAAATGCAGATGGGGCAGCCATTTTTTTCTAAACTATTTAAAATATACAAGGGTTGGACAAAACTATGAAAACACTACACGATTTGCCAAAACGATAATGCTCTGATTCAAACAGCTGGTGTTGTCAAATCATGGTTTGACGAGCATGCAGATGAAGTCTTGCACCTTCCCTTGGCACCACAGTCCGGGCCTCAATATCAGTGAGCAACTATGGTAAATTTTGGAGAACAAAAATTGGGCTTGTTTTCTGCCCTCCGGCATCTCTGCGAGTACTAGAACAATTTTGTGAGTGTATCAAATTCCATTATCCACCAATCAAGACTCAATAATTTAGGCCATCAAAAGGCAGCCAAACCCCATATTAGACAACAATTTCTTTTTCTTTACCTGGTATTTCCATAATTTTGCCCAACCCCTGTATGTAAACCCTATCAATAAACTCTCTCATCTACTCCCTTTGGTCTGTTAAATATAACACTGAAAGTTGTTTTCATATATCTGTTCTGGAAGAGCCAAAAAAAAAAAAAAAAACTTGATTTATTTAGAAAGCTTGTAAGCTGGTTAGTTCCTGTGCTCTATGCCTATGAACTGGGAGGGGTTATGTAGGTGAGAAGTGGGAAGAAGAGGAGAGGTCTGTTTTTTCTAATCCTTCAGATATTAAAGTGGAGTTCCACCCACAAAGGGAACTTCCGCCCCCACTTCCGGGGAAAGATCGTTGCAATCTTGTTCGGTGATCTACGCAATGTCCGGCCCTCCTCCTGCCTTCTGGAAGACACACAGGTCCCAGAAGACAGGAGGAATCATTCAGAAAGCGCAGCGCAACTCGCGCATGCGCAGTAGGAAACAGGCTGTGAAGCCGCAGGGCTTCGGTTCCCGTTTCCCTTAGTGAGGATGCTGGTGTCTGCACCAGGTGGACAGATCGGCTTCAGGTGCCGACATTGCGGGTTCCCAAGTAAGTGTCCTTATATTAGAAGTCAGCAGCTACAGTATTTATAGCTGCTGACTTTTAATTTTTTTCACCCAGGTGGAACTCCTTTTTAAGTAGGCAGGGCTGTCACCTTGTGCTTAAAATTCAAAGCTGTGTTGTCAAGGCAAATAGGAAGGTATGAGCACACTACATTTCTGTCAGTTATTCAACAGTTCAGTAAATAGTTATTTCTCTGTACTTTCTGCATGTTTAAAGGGATAAAATATGGGGAAATTGTGTATATACTAATTTTTTTTTTTGGCTCTTGCCTTGACATATGCTTAGTAAACATTGGATCTGCCCTGGACAGGCTGGGCAGAATAAACAAAAATTCTTAGTAAGGTACACCAATATATTATATATAGCAATAATGGTGGGTGGGTGGGTGGAAGCAAAGCCCAGTATGTAACTGAGCATCAGAGGCACAATGCACTAATCAAGGCTCTGGACCCCCTTCCATGATCTGGGTACTGATAGTACAGTACATTTCAACAAACATGCCAACAAGGATGCTCACTATTACTAAAGATCAGTTGATGAAATCACAGGCAAAATAGACTTGGTCGAACATAACTGTATTTCAGCACTCGGGCCTTATAGGTCTACATCATTTGCATTCTGTAAATTGGAACATTTTATGCGATTTACGTTAAGGTTGAAATTAGCTTTTTAAAAAAGCAGGGGAATTGGTATATTAATGTAATCCTAATAAAGTGTAATAAAAGCCAGCAGAGAAAATTTTAGCCTCAAATATCAAAGTGTAATATGGGAATAGAAAAGAGGTCAAACTGGTATGACCATCACAGACTCCCAGAGAAAGTCCTCTCCCCAATGCATTTTATGCAAATGATTTCTTTAAAAGGCAAAAAATGTTTTGGGTTGATTTTATTTTCATTTTTTCTTTTTTTTTAGTTCTTATGTTCTATTTTCAAACAGTTTATGGTTTTAAATGGAAGGGTATAGACACAGTACAGTGCTACCGAAGAGGTAGAACATGTCTCAGAATCGCTTCATTATATCCATACCACCAGATACAGTTCCAACAGCTCCAGCTGGATATCTCCATGTCAAAGATGCGTTAATGGTCAGGGTAAGGTAGGTATAGGGAAAATAGAAGCCATGGGGCGGTCAGGAGGTAGCTCAGGGCATAATGGACAAGGGCTTGGTTAACAAGAAAAGAATTCCGTTTTGGTACATGGGGTTTGGGGGGTGCAGATGGAGGGAGTCAAGTGATGAAAGGGCATATATAAGATGTTTTACATCTCTAACGTACTCACACTTCTAATCTTACAAATAAAAATTTAAATTTAATACAGGACAAAGGATTCTCATAGTCCTATGGGTTTTCTGAAAAGAGACAAAACGCAGAAGTGATTTTCTTTCAGGCACGCTGTGGTTGATTCACTAAAGGCAAAAAAAATAGGCTGTTCATTTTGCAAGGGAATTTTTCATTAGCTGAGTAAATGAGGTGAGCCTCTGCCGACTTCCATTATCCAGTCATGTGGAAGCAAAAATACTGTGTTTAATATTTTTCTCTTGTGTGATTGGATACAGAATGGGAGTCACCGCTCTGACTTGTGTGTGTTTAAAATTCAGCTTTTGTTAGTATGCTAGGTAAACAGGCTTTTTAGAAAATGAAAATCGAAAACATCTGAAAAGGTGCCCAAATCACCAACTTGCTGGTTGGACACAATACAAAATGTTCATCCACAATAATTTACATTTACAATGCAAGAAAAATAAAATTAGCAAAAAAGGGATTTTATTATAACTTACCGTAAAATCCTTTTCTCTGAGTTTACTGACAGACGCAGCCTTCTTATGACACATGGGGGTTATGCTCATCCTACTAGGAGTAGACTAGGCAAAAATAAAACAAAAGCATAGGTTGGCCCCTCCCAGGGGGCCGTCCTCACCTTAGCATATATTCCCCCTGCTCTGCATAGCACATCAGTTCGTAACAAGCCGTACAAACTCAACACAGAGGGGTGGGTGAGCGTCTGTCAGTGAACTCAGAGAAAAGGATTTTACGGTAAGTTATAATAAAATCCCTTTTACTCTTGTTCACTGACAGACGCAGCCTTCTTATGACACATGGGGACGTCCCAAAGCTGTGACAATCAAGAGGGATGGGCAAACTATAACAACTGTACCCAACAGAAAAAGCCCTCTCAGGCGGCGCTAATCACGCCTACACTGCCGCTTGTAATACTTTGCGGCCAAAGGCAGCATCCGAAGATGCTGAAACATCAATTTTGTAAAACTTAGTAAACATATGCACTGAGGCCCAAGTAGCCGCTGAGACACCGAGGCCTGGTATCTAAACGCCCAGGAAGTACTAACTGCCCTGGTGGAATGAGCCGTGACTGGAAACGGGGGAACCTTGCCCCGAATCTCATATGCATGAGTCACCGTCTTCCTTATCCAACGAGAAATGGTAGCCGACGAGGCCACCATGCCTTTGGGATGGGCCCCTGAGACAACAGATCTTTTGTTCTGCACACAAAGGTCTGTACCTTGTGATTGAACCTGGAGGCCATGAGGTCCACCTCTGGCGTGTCCCACTTGAGGCAAATCTGGCGGAACACTTCTGGATGTAGGGACCATTCCCCGTGATCCAGAGTCCGGCAGCTGAGAAAGTCCGCCTGCCAGTTTTCCACGCTTGGGATGTAGATTGCAGAGAGAGCTGGCACGTGAAGTTCTGCCCACCGAAGGATCAGAGCCGCCTCCGCGGTTGCTGCCGAGCTTCTTGCTCCGCCCTGATGGTTCACATATGCCGCAGCCGTGGCATTGTCCGACTGAACGGACGGAGGCCTCGCAGCCTTTCTGACCAACGGGACAGACAAAGTCTGATCGCTCTCAGTTCCAGTACATTTATTGGAAGACAAGCTTCCTGCACTGACCAACGAGCTGGGCAGAGAACTGACCCAGGACCCCTCCCCAGCCCGATAGGCTGGCATCCGTTGTTACTATCGACCAATTGAGGGGGAGAAAACATTTTCCCAACTTTAGGGCCGGAGCCCGAATCCACCAAATCAAGGATCCTCGGGACTGATGATCCAACCTGATCAGTCTGTCTAGGGATAGGGGGGATTTGTCCCATTGCGACAAAATCGCCTTCTGCAAGAGCCGAGTGTGACTCTGGGCGTAAGGTATCGCTTTGAAAGTCGACACCATGAGCCCCAACACTCGCATACAGAACTGTAAGGAGGACCACTGGCATGATAACAGGGTTCGCACTGCTGCCTGAAGTGTCAGGAGCTTGTTTGGTGGTAAAAACACCCTTGCCTGCACCGTGTCCAGAATCAGACCCAGGTATTCCAGCCAGCAGGATGGAGTCAACGATGATTTCTGCAGGTTGATCAGCCAACCAAACTCTTAACGTGGACACCGTGATTGTCACGTTCTCCTCCAGAGCCGCAGCAGACTCTGCTCTCAGGAGTAAATCGTCGAGGTATGCTACTACCGCAATACCTCTGTCTCAGCAGCGCCAGCATCGGGGCCACCACCTTGGTGAACACTCGGGGAGATGAAGCCAGCCCAAAGGGAAGTGCCACAAACTGGTAATGCAGATCTCCCACTGTGAAGCGTAGAAAACGCTGGTGACCGTGACAAACTGGAACGTGGAGATACGCGTCCCTGATATCCAGGGATGCCATGAATTCCCCTTGGTGCAGGGCGGCCACGACCGAGCGGATGGACTCCATCCTGAATCTCTTCATTTTTACAAAGCAGTTTAATGCCTTCAGGTCCAGAACTGGCCTAACACCGCCCTTTTTGGGCACCACAAAGAGGTTTGAGTAAAACCCGTGAAATCTTTCCACCATGGGTACCGGTACAATCACCTCCTGTTCGGCAAGCGCCCGAACGGCGCCTAGAAGCGCCTCCCGACGCCCCTGAGGGAGTCTTAAGTTTGAAGGGAAGAACCTTTCTGGAGGCAGAGAGATGAATTCTATCCTGTACCCGGAGGACACCACCTCCAGTACCCACCGATCGGTGATGCGGGCAGCCCATCTGCCTGCGAACCCCAGCAACCGACCTCCCACCCGTGAGTCGAGCGGGGGCAACCCATCATGTGGAGGTTGACTTATCCTTCGCTTTTTCGGACTTAAGTTGCTAGGGCCTTTTACTGGGCCCAGCAGAAGCCTTACCGGCTGAGCCGGGCGGACAAAAAAAACTTCTTCTGACCTGACGAAACAGGGCCCTGCCTACGGTGAGAATCCCGCCGCTTTGGCTCTGGAAAGAAAGTACTCTTCCCTCCCGTGAAATCCTTAATGATTTCATCCAACTGTGGGCCAAACAGACGCCCTCCCTGAAAGGGAAGATCTTTAAGAGCTTTCTTTGAAGCCTGGTCGCCCGACCAAGAGCGGAGCCACAGTACCCGCCTGATAACAATTGCAAAAACAGACATTTTTGACAGCATGGGAAGCAGGTCCAAAGCCGCATGGCATATGTAGTGGAGACCCTCTCCCAAATGTTGTGCCCGCTGTACTTCAGCCTGTGCACACTCACAAGTTAAATCGGAGTGTAATGTGGCATTGTGCTCGTGAAGAGATTGTGCCGCCATTGCAGCTGCTAGAGCCGGCCACATGGCTGACTCAGCCAACAAGAACAGTGCCTTAGACACTGCCTCTGTGCGGCGATCGGCCGCTTCCTTAAAAGACGGAGACCCCTCCAAGGGAATGGTCCTTGCCTTATTCAGATGGGCCACTGGAGGGTCCACCGCAGGGGGCGCCCATCTCTTAGTAAAGCTATCCTCAAAGGGGTAGCGAACAGCAAAGCTTTTAGGTAAAGCAAAGGAATTTTGCGGCCGTAGCTATTCCTTGAACACCGCCTGTTCAAACACGTGATCATAAGGGTAAGCCCTAGGGGACCTAGAGGGTTTAAGCGATCCACAAATATATGTGGACTCATGCGACTCTCCTGCTTGGTCAAGCCGCATGGAGTCGCGAATATCAATGATCAGAGCAGCCACTATCGCTTTGTCGTGCAAAAATGGAGCCTCCTGATCACCTTCGCCGTCTGAGGGCAGTTTACCCTCTGATAGGTCCACGGGTTTGACCATTGAGGCACTCTCTGGATCCGAATCCTCCGCTGAGGAATGAGGGTGGGGCGTGTTTTGGGCCCCCCCCCGGAATCGGGAGCCCCGCCCGGGGAAAGAACTCCCCAAACCCCGCCCTCAGCTGTTCCAAGGACACCAGGGCTCCCGGGGTAGATTGTTGATTCGCAGGTACCTCTGCCATAGCATTGCCGGCCTCTGACATCCCAGCCTTCCGGCACCCCCACTGTGTGACCACCACCTCTACCCCACCAATCAGCCAGGGAGACCCGGGAGGATTGCACCCACCGCTAACAGCACCCAGGGAGAGCCAGCTATACTTGCAGTTTTAAATGCCTCAGCACTGACCGGAATGAGCAATGCCCAAAAATCCACTGCACTTCAAGAGCCTGCACCACCGAGTGTCAGCCACGTTGTCCAAGTGAAACCGGAAGTACTACTTCCGTTTTTATCACTTCCTGTAATACCAAAAACGACCACTGGGGGCCGCCAGAGGACAGGCTGAAAACCGCATGGGCTACCAAACAATGGATGATGCCATTAACACAAGCAGAGCTTATAGCAAAATGGCGCGGTCGGCGGACAAACGAACGGTGATCCACACCGAATGGCGGCGAACCGCTTAATGTAGTGCTCCGAACGGTCAGTGCAAGGTGCGGTACTGCGGGGGGGGGGGGAGATAATCCTCAAAGGGGTTACCACCCAGTGTGTCCCCACTAACGGACCCCCACCGGCTGGCTACCACAGAAGCTGCCAAGGTGCCCACTCTCCGCACCCCTAGGACGGAAGAGGGGTCCACTCACCAATCCGACAGGCGCAGCGGGTAGCCACCCAGAGCAGACTTACCTCCCCATAGAGAGGCATGCTGCTAGCCAGGCCCCTGGACAGGAACAAAACCAGTCACTGGGCTCTAGTGGGTTTTAGCATGGAACGGGCGCTATGCGGTGGGCCCCCGCTAAGGGTAGCTCGCATAGTGTCGGCCGGACTGGGGAAAGTTTTTGGATTCTAGATATCCTCTATACCACCAGCCGGCTTCTTGATAGCAGTCTTCATCAGAAAAAATCTTCAGGAGACCGCAGATCCCATAGGGAACCAGGTCTACTCCTTGCACTAGGCAATTTAAAACTGATGTGCTATGCAGAGCAGGGGGATTATATGCTACGGTGAGGACGGCCCCCTGGGAGGGGCCAACCTATGCTTTTGTTTTATTTTTGCCTAATCTACTCCTAGTAATATGAGCATAACCCCACGTGTCATAAGAAGGCTGCGTCTGTCAGTGAATGGAATAGTAATATTTGTTTACATTGCATTTAAATCCTGATCATCATAAAACATGTACAAAACTAAACATACTTTCCCTTTAACAAGGACAGTCTATTGTGACCACTATCGACCATTAAAATTCAAAATTGTCCTTATGGTCATGCAAATTCATGCCTGAAAAGTTAACAAAACGGAATTCATATTGAAAACAAGACTAAACACACTATGCCTATGTTTTTTTATTACTGAGCCTGCGTTTTCCAGCTTGGCATCATTGTGATTGTTTATCTATTACTGGGCACTGCTACTAGCAACTTTCAAACTTTATATTTATTGGTGACCATTACTACTACTGTTACCATTTTGCCAGGCTTTCATTATTATTAGAATACCAGCACTGTACAGCTCTGCAAATAAACAACTATTTTTTTGAAATGCTTGTTTCATGTGATTGTAAAACCCAAGGTCTATGCCGCCTACCTAATGTTGCTTTGCCTAGTAAACGGAACCCTGGATTACGCAGTCAACCCACCCAAGCTGGATGAATCACACACTAGCTTTTATCGATCGGTGGTTTTTCTCTGGTCTTCTCATCTGCTGCAGCCATTAACACACAATCTCATTGACTTTTCCTTTATTTTATTACAATTATTAAAAGGAGGGCTAATCCCCCTCCTCTGTTGCAACAGGAGTAGAGTGACTCTAAAAAGTCCTTGGTGGGTGCAAGGGAACCTACAGGAACTCAATCAACGAAGTAGCTTCAGTAAACTCTCTAACAGATATTTAGTGTAGCCAAGAAACACGCTAGAAAAAGGACTTTGGATTCCCAAAATTGTTCATTGTTGTTCAGTTGATGATCTACATGTAGACCATTTATGCCTGGCTTCAGAACAGCAACCTCATTTACTGCCAAGGTACTGATACTATTTATCAGGAAAAAAATGGCCAAACACATTTAATCCAGTTAGTAAAAGTGATTTCATGAATACAATCTATGAAAGGCTTGTTGAGACATATATAAAAATTACAGTATGACAGGTAACCATATACTAACACTAGCCCAAACACCATACCTGTCTGTGTATAATGCATCCAATTAAGAATCACCTCTGGGGCTCTGTACCATCTGGTCACCACATAACCTGTCATTTCACTGTCTGCATGCCTTGCCAGTCCAAAATCCAGGATCTGTGAACATATGTGAGTAATTATCAGGACATCCGCCAACAGTTTAGTGTAGGAGGAAGCATTAGCTTAAAACAAGAGAACAGTGACGCAGGACATGTACAAGATGTAAGCTAATCAGCTGATCTATATTTTCACTAGCAGACAATATACCATACCCTATACACATTTTTCACACATTGTACATAGATTAAAACAAACACATGCTTTCCACTACTGTGTTTTAGGTCATAAGCAGGAATCCTAACCCAAGTTCTCCCCCAGATCTATGATTATTGCATATCTTAATGAAAAAACTGCAGAATTTTTTTTAAAATTAAAATGTGCTGTGTAATAACAAAAAATAGGTCTTCTGTGACTGGATCTAGGGAGAGGAGGGCAGATAAAAGATAATGTGCAGCTTTCCATGTATGCAATCCACTACTCTCTTGCAGCAGGCTAGAAGGATAGCATGATCTAGATTATCTGGCTGAATGAAAATGTATATAAAGAAAATACAATGCTCCAGAAAATGGCATACACCTAATTAGTGTATGCTTGTTATTACACAGCACATTTTAATAAAAAACATTAAAATGTTCTTTGAGTACACCTGTCATGACAGACATATGGAGGATTTAAAATACTGATCTCCTAAAAATGCTAGTTGCTGGGCTATGGATAGAGTCAAAGCCCAGGAACATGTACAGTATGCTTTGAATGAGTGTCAGAACCTCCGATCTCTCTATACTTGTTCCAGGTCAGTGGAAAAACTGAAGCCAAAGCATTATTAAAGACAGCCAGTCAGCTAAAATGATCAAGTGGAGAAGTCAGCAATGTTAGACTACAATCTTTTCTAATGATTTAATTGCGTTATCATCTTAAAAAATAATATGATTCAACTGCACCAAAAGTTCCTGATTTTTTTTACTATCAAACCTGCACAGTAAAGATAACTTTAAAAGAGAAGGAAGGCCCACGCTTTATTGGTCATACTTTTCTTCTGGGTCAAAAGAGTGCACTTACTTTTCCACTCCTGTGACCCAGAATAAGCCAATTGGCTGATGTCAAAGAGCCAATTTAGGCTCTGAAAAGATCCCGAACATATTGTCGGGATCCACTTAGCTGCCCGACTGACAGCTGGTTCCAGCTCTCAGAGCTTGAGTGAGAAGCAAAGCCAGCTGCGCCTGACCCCTCTCCTGCCTGGTACATCAGTAAGCGCTGGAGGTGAAGAGCAGAGAGCAGCGACTGACAGTCACCACTCTCTGCTCAGAGCTATCCCAATAACTGAGTGATCAGGGGTTATGTGACCCCCTCGGGCTTAAAGCCGGGGGGGGGGGGGGGGGGGTGATGCAGCATCACACCAATGCTGCATCATAGGAGGTGAGTATGTATGTTTATTTTATTTTATTTTTTACACACCCCAAAACTTCTCCTTTAATGAACATGAAAATGTAGACACTTTTCTCCTTGTCCTCCTTGTAGGCTTTCATCTACAATTCAAAGAATATCATGATAGTATCTTTACAAAGGCAACATAAAACTGCAATGCAGGATCTTTCGAAGCTATTTTAGTAAATTCATACATTCGCTCTTCCAACAGAGCATCAATGTCAGGCTGTGCGGATGATGATCTAAAGGCTGGAGCTGTGTCATTCTGGGAAAAGTGAAAAAGTTCTGAGCTCTCATGCAGCCTTATGCGTGTCCAGGCAATTTCAATCACTTTTAACCAGCTTTCAATTACAAGAACAGCTAAATAGATTAAGGAAACCTACCACCAACATGTTAGACTATTTAACAGGATTGAAAAAACTGTTGGTGTTAGGTTGCTTTGTGCGTTTGATTTCCTGACAATTGCCATATGCGAGGCCAACATTAGAACTGTTATTTAGGAGAGATACAATAGCAGCTCACAGGGAGAGTCAGTTTTGTCAGATCAGCTAATCCTATTCAGGCTGATCTGAAGGAATTTACCATTATATTGGGAAAAGTTGAACATTCCCTTTATGAGATAGGGGTCAGATTTAATTGTAAAAACAAAATATTGTAGAACATTTTTTTTAGCAAGATCCATTTTGCTAAATTAACCAAGAAAACTAGGTTTCCATACCTTTAACTCACAATCTTCATTTACAGCCAAATTTCCAGGCTTTAGGTCCTGCAGATGAATACACAACACAAATATATCTGTTAGGTTAGTCACTAATACCTTAGAATTTGTGCTAGGTGAGCCACTGAAACACCCAGTTGACATTTTTATCTAGGAGTGGCCATGATTTCTGCAAGCAAACCTGATTGGGCTTCCCCCTCTGACAATCATGCCCTGTGTGACCAACTAGTGATAGCGGGTTTCAATGGGGGAAAAAAAAGGAGTACAATGCAGCTGTTACATGCTGGTCTTCTAAAATTATAAGAAGATTACGCATTGGGCTATTTAGGTATGACTGTACTCAGAGGAGTAATAATGAATTAAAAACACTTTCGGCGTGCCCCCAACCAGATTAGAATATGACCCTTCATCCAAAGATGAAGCTCATACCTTCCCTGGACATCTATTTTAACTTGAAACTAGGTTACCTTGTTATCAGTTAAAGACATTTACACAGGGAATTAATAGCATTGCTATCCCTCTGTGGAAAACTCAAGTGTAAGAATTAATGTCAGGAAAACTGTTACAAAACCCATTTGGCTTTTGATTCAGAACATACAATTAAAGCAATTAAAAAGTTACCAAGGCTGAGCTGGTGCTAAGCAGTCGCTTGAGGTGACATCCTCCCACAACAGAGTATAGTGTGTGAAGGAAAAGGCTATTAAAACTGAATCAAGTCCAGCTTATTCTGGGCTTGCCTTCTTAAAGAAGCACAAAGGGATCATTACTGTCAGACAGTGAATCATATCCTACTGAGGATGCAAATCAACCCTACATAAGGACGCAAGTCCTGAAACAAGAAGCAACGGGCATCCTCCAAAACAACCATGCCATAATAGTTTACCATAAGTAAAATTAGTAAACTAGAAATGGAAACATCTTTACTTACCCTATGGATGATACCAGCTGAATGGATGTACTGAAATGAAAATGTAAAAAGGTGAGAAGTTATTACCATGTATCTGAAATTTGTAATATATTAAGTAATATAAAAAAACAAAAACAAAAAGGAAGTGAGCAGACTTGCTTCGATATCAGAGGCCTACCCCGTTGTAAGGTAGAGCTAGTAAGCTTCCATTTATGTGAATGGTAACCAGAGATATGTTTCATTCCAGGCTACAAAAGCACAAGTTACACTCAATCACAAAGAAAAGTCAAAGATGTCATGGTACCTTGTGAGCATATCATTTACTGCAGTGTTCTTGGCTATAGGCAAATACACATGAGGGCAGACTTTGGGTAAAAATTTAATGCGCTCTCTAAACCTTGAGAAATATGACCGACTCTTGCTCAACCTGGTGCCGGCATTCTTAAAGTTCCACCCTTTCCTTAGGTTTATTAAAAGTCAGCAGCTACAAAAAGTGTAGCTGCTGACTTTTAATAAACCGACACTCACCTGTCTCCCGGTCCAGCGATGGAGCCGCACGGAGCCTCGCTCCTCTCCCCCTCCCCTCCGCGGCGCCGGCATTGCTACTGTGGGCACCCGGCTGCGGCTTCACGGCCGGGCGCACACCGCGCATGCGCGAGCGGCGCTGCGCTTTGTGATTGGTCCCGAAGTCTTCTAGGACCTGTCCTGTGTCCCAGAAGACTTCGGGAGGGAGGGGGAAGGAGTCCTTCCACTTCCGATCGCCTAAGGCGACCGGGGCGGAAGTATCCCTAAAAATAGGGTATCCCCACCCCCCCTCCTCCCCAAAAGCTCCGTTTCAGCATCTGGAGCTGGGGAGGAGGACTTAAAGCGGAAGTTCCACTTTTGGGTGGAACTCCGCTTTAAGTGATTGTAAGGTCTTTTTTTTTTTTTTAGTTAAAAAAACAAAAAAAACAAAAACAAATATGGTATATTTGCCTCCTCTGTGCAGTGGTTTTGCACAGAGCAGCCCAGATCCCCTTCTCGGGTCCCTCTTCGGTGCTCCTGGCACCTCCCTCCAATAGTGTCCCCACAGCAAGCAGCTTGCTATGGGTCACCGAGCTGAATCATAGCTCCCTGTGTCCATTCAGACATGGAGGCGCAGCCTGGCCCGGCCCCCTATCTCTCCTCATTGGCTGACTGACTTTGATTGACAACAGCGGGAGCCAATGGTGCCGCACTGCTGATTTAGCCAATAAGGAGCGGAGTCCCAGGCAGCCGAGACACTCCTGCAACAATGCTGGATCTAAAGGGACCTCAGGTAAGTATTAGGGGGGTTGCTGCACACAGAAGGCTTTTTATCTTAATGCAGGGGTGCCGAACCTTTTTAAGAGTGAGGGCCACTCACTCTTAGCGACTTGGCAGCTGGTCACGGGCCACAATGAGCAGAGCGGACAGATGACCGGTCTGTGTCCACACTGCATATGCAGTGCAGACAGGGACACAGCCTGCTCTACTCCATGGGCCCTCTAATCCACCCAGACAGAAGGGGACAGATCCTCTTCTGTTTGTTTAAGCAGATCGGATTGGAGATAGACGGGTGTAAAAGGACGCAGGTTCGTTTAAATCTGCCGCTTTATAGAAGGGAATGGAAGGCCCGAATGGGTCCGCCTGAAGAACAGACAGGCGGACCTAATTGGACCGATTGTGTGAAAGGGGCCTAAAGCTGCTTTTACACTGATGCACTAAGGTTTACCCACACCTAAACTGACCTCAATCTTCACTTCTTCCTCAGGATTCCTGCAGGTATCGCTGGCTGCTGCTGTTAACCAGGCGGGTATGGCTGGTGGCTGCTGCTGGCTGTCCTTCAGGGCAGCTACTGCTGGTGGGTCCTGCTGGCTGGTACTGGTGAGTATTGCTTGCTGGTACTGGTGGGTACCGATTGCAAGTACTGCTGGCTGGTACTGGCAAGTACTGCTGGCTGGTACTGGCAAGTACTGCTGGTGAGTACTGATGAGTACTTCTGGCTGGTACTGCTGGCTGGTACTTCTGAGTACTGGTGCGCACTGCTGGCTGGTAATTCTGGTTACTAGTGGGTACTACTGGCTGGTACTTCTGGGTACTGCTAGCTGGTACTGGTGGGTACTGCTGCCTGGTAGTGGTGGATGGTACTTGAGGGTACTGTTGGCTGGTACTGCTGAGTACCGGTGGCTGGTACTTGTGGGTACTGGTGGCTGGTACTGCTGGGTACTGGTACTACTGGCTGGTACTGCTGGGTACTGGTGGCTGGCACTTGTGGGTACTGGTGGCTGGTACTTCTGGGTACTGGTGGCTGGTACTTCTGGGTACTGGTACTTCTGGGTACTGGTGGCTGGTACTGCTGGGTACTGGTGGCTGGTACTGCTGGGTACTGGTGGCTAGTACTGCTGGGTAATGGTGTCTGGTACTTCTGGGTACTGGTGGCTGGTACTGCTGGGTACCGGTGGCTGGTACTTCTGGGTACTGGTGGTTGGTACTTCGGGGTACTAGTGAGTATTGCTGGCTGGTTCTCGATTCCCCCATACCCGCCATCAGTGTGACAGGAGTCGGCATTGGAGGAAGCATGCGGTTGCAGTGGAGAGCAAAGCTTCCTGTATTGCTCTTGTTACAGGCAGAGCACATTTGATATCACTCCGCCTGTGACAGAAGCCGGTGCTATACAGGAAGCTTCGGTTCTGCTTCCACTAGTGCTGGCTCCATTCTTTATGCTGCTGATCGGGGATGGCGGGTCGGGAATCCGCAATCTGGGTTTTCCAACCCGCCATCCCAGAGCAGGAGTCGTGGGCCCCCTCAGAGGACGCCGCAGGCCACATATGGCCTGCGGGACAGCGGTTGGGCACCCATGTCTTAATGCATAGAATGCATTGAGATAAAAAACCTTCTGCCTTTACAATTACTTTTTCAATTCTTTTTATTCAAAATGTTTTACATTTGTACAAATTTACAATCATTTTAAGGCCCCTTTCACATGTGTGGACCGTTTGTTTCATCAGTTCAGTCACGTCTTTTCAAAGAAAAACAGATGAAGTTTACATCAATTTTTACATTCGCCAGCTAGAGTCCTTAAAGAAGATCTCCATCTTTCCGCACACTTTACATTTACCCTTTACATCCGTTTTCCATCCAATCTGGGTTTTTTTCGTAACAGAAGAGAAATAGGGCATTGATGTCTGGTGGATGAAAAGCGGATAAAAGGTCTGCCTTATGCCTCTCTCACACATGTGGACCGTACGTTTCATCAATTCAGTTATGTTTTTTCTCAGAGAAAAAAAACGGATGAAGGTTACATCAGTTTTTACATCCACTGCCAACGCAAAAATGGATGTAAAAACAGAACGGTTGTCTGTTTACATCCGTTTTTCATCCGTTCTGTTTTTTAATGGAACAAAATGGCATTGATCCATTAAAAAAAAAAAAAACGGATGTTCACGAATGCGGATGTAAATGGATAATCATACTTTTTACCATAGAGATGCATTGATGTCCCTTTTTCATCCGTAAATGTGTGAAAGGGGCCTAAATCAAGCATCACTGTTTAATACTGTACATAATGACCCGAACTTTATTAACCTTAAGGCCCCTTGGCTAAGAGCGCTGATCAGGAGCCAATCGGCAGGCTTTTTTCGGTCATGCGCCTTCGACAGAAGCCGGCCATTTCTGTCTGACCAGTTGCAGTACACACGGGCCGAACCTCGGCCAGCTTCTATTGAACCAACCAATGCCACCCAACGTTCGGGCCTGTGTGTACTAGGCTTAAAGAGGAAGTAAACCCAGATTAGGTTTACTTCCTCAATATAACCCTGTAAAGTAGAAGCATAATGGGCTACTATGCATCGCATAGTAGCCCATTATGTGGCACTTACCTGCAAACGAAGCCTGCGGCGTCCAGCGATGTCCCCACTCCAGGCCGCGTCCATCTTCTGCCCCTCTTCCTTCCAGGGCCGCGACTCTGGCTCTGTGACAGGCCGGAGTCACGTGACGTCACTCCCGCACATGCACGTGGGAGCCGCCAGTCACGGCACAAGGTCAGTGGAGAACCGGCATGGAGGCACATGCAAAGTACTGCACAACTCCTGAACCGTGCAGGTTTGGGAGATATGCAGTGCACCTACAGGTAAGCCTTATTCTAGGCTTATCTGTAGGTTGAAGTGGTTGTCACAGGTTGACAACCACTTTAAGGTTCACAAATTGAGCGGTTCTATTTTGTTTTTAACCCAATAACAGTAAGAATTGCTGCTTTCTATTGTAGATTTTACTATACTTTATACAGTGGGTACTTAAAAGCTGTGCTCCAGGAATGTATACATCACACCAAATAATGCAATTATGTATTCATTTATAATAATAAAATGCATTTTTAAATGAAACTATTACAAGTATGTATTTAATATAAGCATCCCCTGCAAAGTAGCAGTTGCCTGACAGCTTTAACCACTAGAATAACATTTAAGTGCTTGAATACTTTCACTCGAGGAGCAAATATTACCCCAAACACCACAACTAATCCATACTTGTGCTGTTTATTGTTGTGTTGGTCAGGCAATAGCAAGTTCTACCCTCTTACTGTCACCAGCAGAAGCAACTGTATAATCTACTAAACTGGGTAATGACAAGAATATGGTATTCCCCATACATGACACTAAACCATAAAACATAGAAACACCAAGGCAACAAACCTGTAATTTTGTAAATATAAAAATGTTACCTAAATGTATTAACTTATCAGTCTAATTGTTTCTTTTTTAAAGAAATAACGTATTTTCTTAGGTATGACTTTCATATCATAGTCACAGCCAAATGAACAATAGGAAGTTATAAAAAATGACTGTAGCATGTGGACACAACATAAGGTCATAGACAAGAACAGAAGCAGGACACATTAGGTGCAGCTATGAACAGATGGAGTATTTGAGGACAAGACTTCAAGGCATATTAACTGCCCAGTTCACACAAGTGTATTCCTGACGATGATTTCATAGCTTCCAGAACAGACTAGAGAGATATCCAGCTATGCAATCACACAAAAATAAAAATGTATTGAAAAAAAATCATCACAAAAGTTCAGATCTACAGTGGTAGGTCAGCTCCAGCTAATACATTTAATTTATCTACATCAGGGATATGCAATTAGCGGACCTCCAGCTGTTGCAAAACTACAAGTCCCATCATGCCTGTGCCTCTGGGTGTCAAGCTTGTGGCTGTCAGAGTCTTGCTATGCCTCATGGGACTTGTAGTTCTGCAACATCTGGAGGTCCACTAATTGCATATCCCTGATCTACATCTTGCTCCTGTTTTAATGCTTGTCATAGTACACAGTGAAAACATTTTTCGGTTTCACTGTTACAGAGCATGCACCATATCTTCGGTAAACCCAAAACTTAAAATGTCATATATTGCACCTTATCAGTCCTTAGATACATTAGGCTTCTTTTTTCAGGCTTGGAACATTTTCAGCAGGTATAGAAGAGATCTGTTCATCTGACCAGAAATGCAGTGTTCTTGTCACTTCCTGGGGGAGAACTAACCACAGATCTTGGTTCCACAGGAGCCAATCACGCCTCCCTGATAATATGGCATAAATGGATAAGTGATAGCCTGTATTTCTCAGCACTAAGGGCACCACTGATTAGGCAACATTGAGGACCCCAGACACAGTGGTTGGCTATAGAAACTTAATGCAGCAGATAAAAGACACATCATGCTTATTTCCCATCAACATCAGAAGATACACCTGTCTACTGTCTAGAGAAGTCTGGCCAGAAGTAGTCTTCATGTAAAAATTGCGGCCAAAAAGCTACACCTCCGAAGTGGAAACAAGGCTAAGCGAACTGGGGTGCAGTAAAATGGGAGCAGGTGCTCTGGGCTGCAGAGTCAAAATTTGAAATATTTTGCTGCAGCAGGAGGCAGTTTGCCGAAGGGCTGGAGAGCGGTACAATAACGAGTGTCTGCAGGCAAGCGTGAAGCATGCTGAAGGTTCCTTGCAAGTTTGGCGCTGAATTTCTGCAAACTGGAGATTTGGTCAGGATCAGTGGTGTCCTCAATTCTGAGAAATACAGGCAGATACTGATCAGTCATGCCATATCATCAGGGAGTTGTGGGATTGTCCCAAAATGAATTCTACAGCAGAACAACAACCCCAACCATGCAGCCTATGTCATTAAGAACTATCTTCAGTGTAAAGAAGAACAAGGAGTTCTGGATGTGATGGTTTGGCCCAAAAGAGCCCTGATCTCAACATCAAGGCTGTCTGGGATTACATGAAGAGACAAACAGAAGGATTTGAGGCTGCCTACATCCACAGAAGATCTGTGGTTAGTTCTCCAGGATGTTCGGTACAACCTGCCTGCCGAGTTCCTTCAAAAACTGTACAAGTGTACCTAAAAGATATGGATTTGATTTGAATTTCTCTTCTGTTTATTTAATTCCATTTTGTTAGGGTCAGGGCTGGGCTCTCAGCAGCTCTCTTCTTTGTGCTTAGGCTGCTCAGCTGACAGATAATTGTCAGAATTCATGGTTTCCACAGTGGCTCACCTGCTGATCATTTCCTGCTCGTCAGTCCCACCTACAGCCAGCCCCGTCTGGCTATTTAAACTGCCTTGTTCATTCCTTCCCTGCCTTCGCCTTGGTCAACATATCTGGAGATTCTCTGTGTTCCTGTGAAAGACTTTGCCCGGCTGACATCCCTTCTGGTCCCTGATCCTGTTCTTCTACCTCAGACTACGCTGATCACTGGTTTCCCAATTACTGGCTTGTCAGACTACCTGCACTGGTTTCTGAACCCTGGCTATGTTTTGATTACATTTACTGATCTGTACCATTTTTATTATTACATTAAAAGGTGTGATTTTTTTACTGCATTTTCTGTCTGATTCATGGTTCCTGACATTAGGCCATGAATTCTGAAGATGCAGGCAATCCATATAATGGTAATATTTTTTCCAGATTGAATAAGCAGGACCACCGCATGGATCAGTTTGCCATAGCCTTACAGACGCTCTTGACTCACACTGCTCACCTGGATCCTCCCACTGTGGTTGTTCCGGTACAACCAGTGTTGCAGGTCGTCCCTGCTGCTGTTCCAGTCTCTGTGCAGGCACCCGCCTCGAATCTTACCTCTGCAAGAATTATGTCTGCTTCTGCTCTGCTTCCCCAGCGATTTGGGGCGATCCAGTTCAATGCAGAGGGTTTCTCAACTAGGTTGGGATATAATTTGAGATGCTGCCCCAGGCGTTCCCCACGGACAGAAGCAAAGTAGGCATCATTATTTCTTTGCATTCGGATAGAGCCTTGGCCTGGGCAAACCCTCTATGAGAGATGCAAAAAAACATTGTCCTGAGGTACCCTGAGTTTGTGCTGTCCTTTAAAAAGGGTATTTGACCTTCCCACTCACTCCACTTCTACTGCCAAGAGCCTCATGTCCATCAGAGTATGAGAACTGTTGCTGATTCCGCCATTGAATTCCATACTCTGGCAGCAGGAGGTTGCTTGGAACAATGAGACCCTCGTGGTTGCTTTTTCTCATGGTCTCTCGGATAACATTAAAGAGGAGATAGCAGCCCGAGACATACCTACGGATCTGGAGAAGTTAAATCATGCTCAACGTTCTCATTGGCTCCAGACTCCGAGAGAGACCTTTCTTTAAGGAGCGCTTGCGGAAGCCTCCTGTACATTTGGCTCTGAGCTTTGCATTCCCACCCTTGCCTCCCTCACCTCCCATGCCTCCTGGTACTGAGTCCGCCAGTGAAGTAGAACCCATGCAGTTGGGCTTCACACATCTCTCTGCGGAGGAGTGGGCCTTTAGGAGGAGGGAAAGATTGTGCCTTTATTGTGGCCAGGCAGGTCACTTTTTGAAATCTTGTCTTACCCATCCAGGAAACGCCCGCACCTTGAGGTCCTGTAGGGGACAGACCTTAAGTGGCATTGTTGCATCCCCAGTTATCCCGAAGGAAAAGCCTCTAGGTCCGATTACCCTTTCTTGGTCTGAGTCGACCATCGATACACAGGCTCTAATCGACTATGGGGCTGCAGGCCTGTTCATAGATAGTGCCTTTGTGGATTTGCTTCCTCTGCAGCTTCATGCCACTCCACTTGCCATTGAGGCAATTGATGGGAGACCGGTTCAGCCTGCCCATGTGACTCATGAGACTCCATTGACCATGGCTGTAGGGGCTCTTCACCATGAGATAATCCAATTTCAAGTAATTTCCTCACCCGGTGGTCATTGGGTATCCTTGGTTACAGAGGCACAACCCCTCTCGATTGGCATCATGCTGAGGTTCTTTTTCCTGGTTGCCACAGTGCAGTAAAACATGTTTTCATCAAATGGTTAAGGTCTTGAGCACCTCTTCACTCCCCTCCATACCAGAGGAGTACCACACATTAAGTGAAGTCCTTAACAAAGGCCAAGCCGGTAGTTTGCGGCCGAAATTTCGGTGCATCCCTAATTCTGATGCTTGATATATTCTTTGAAATACGGCTTTTGTATGAATGCGAGTTATTGGGGTTGATTTACTAAAAGCATTTATAATATATATATATATATATATATATATATATATATATATATATATATATTATATTGTGCACTTTTAAAGTGCAGTTGCTCCAGAGCTTAGTAAATGAGATAAAGCTTCACTTTGCAAAGAATACCCAATCGCATGCTAGGAAAATAAATAAAAAACAGCATTTCTGCTTATACATGATTGGATGATGAAAGTCATCAGAACTTCCCCTCATTTACTAAGCTCTGGCGCAACTGCACTTGAAAAGCACAGTCTATTTTGCCTTTAGTAAATTAACCCCATTAGGTCACATGGATTCTTCCAGGTAGCCGTTGGGAATACGTGACCTAATCATTCTTAGTACCTTATTCAACTTCAACAGAATGGCATAAAAGTTGGCCTCTGGCGTTTCGCTTAATTACTGCTGGACATCATAAGATTTGACAAAGGTTTATTCACCCAATGTGTTGTTGATGTCACTCATTTAGGAATTCTAGCTATTATGTACAAGCAGATGCCAGCCGGTATAAGGTGGTGTGGAGGCACCGATTAGTTTCTGGACTACTCACATTCAGTTTCAGCAGCAATAAAAATGAATACAATTGCTGCACTGCAAACATAATGAGATAGGCAGCATTAAATGTCTATATACAGAATGCTGCATGTGGGAACAGGACTTGGAAGAGGCTGTGAATTGGAAGAACTAGGAATTTTCGACAAGCCATAACAATGCACAGGAATGTCACACATATCCTGAAATTGAAAATGATGAGCCAAAACTTAGGAACATGTGAGTGTTTGAGTATGCTAGAACTACAGAAGTACATGTGAAAAATAAATAAATCTCCTATGGTAAGAACAAGTAATTGCACAGCTACATTATTTTTCAAATGATATACAAGGCGGTTCCCTAGTTATGAACATCGGACTTATGAACGACTCCTACTTACAAACGGAGGAAGACAACAGGAAGTGAGAGGAAATCTCCCCCTAGGAAGGGAAATTCACTCCTGTAAGAGTTATTATTGAAAAAGGGGTCTCCACTGATGCTTTATCACCAACGTTTGTTTCCACAAGCAAAATTTTCCAAATCCAATTATCATTGGGACAGGAAGTGATATGAAATCTTCTGAACAGAAACAGACAGCAAAACAAACATCACAGGGGTGTTAACCCTTCCCTATGCTATCCAAAAAGCTTAAAAATATTTGTTTTGGCTGAAGCTACACTTAAAAAAGTTACCTGTTCCGACTTACAAACAAATTTGACTTATGAACAAACCTACAGTCCCTATCTTGTTTGTAACCCAGGGACCGCCTGTGCTTCTTATAGAACATGCAGTGTTAGACCTAACTGTAGCAGTGTTGTATCATGAATGTTACCAGATCTCAATCTCATAAATACCAGACACACAAGACACATACTATTAGGGCATCTATAGGGTATCTATATTTTACACATGGAGTAGACAGAAATATTAATCTCCTAACCAATACCAGAGGAAACAGTAACAAAATGGCTGGCAATACATCTCGGCTCTCCATTGCACTAGATTTCAAGTAATGATCACTGAAATACAGGCACAGACAACTATTTAACATTCTTCTATTTCCTGCAAGATTGGTGCAAAAATATGGTAGCATTTGGTGTCATCTCTGCTTGGCTGAGTTAAAAAGATAACAAATGTCAGCCAGTTTATTCAGATGCAAATGGAATGGGGAATTTATCAAATCTGGAATGGCTGTGCATGGCAACCAATCAGCTTCTACCTCCAGTTTGTTCAGTTAAAAGGATAAGTTCACCTTTAAAAAAAAAAAAAAACAAGAAAAAAAAAAAAAACAACAAATGATGAGATTTTTGCAGGTAAAAAAGTGCATTTATTATGGAAAAAAAAAATGGCGCCCATCAGGGACACGCAGTAAAGGAAGGTTACTATTTTACACAGCAGACTGCACTCTGGGGAGTGGGCAGATTTATCATGATTACCTTAAAGTGATATTAAAGGCTTCTGTTTTTTTTTTCTGTGCAGTGGTTTTGCACAGAGTGGGCCCCGATCCTCCTTTTCTGGGGTCCCTCAGCGGCGATCTTGACTTCTCCTCCCCACCGAGTGACCAGCCAGGGAAGCGCTTTCCCTGGTTGTAACCTGTGCGGGTGCGCTCCAGAGTCCTGCTGTTGCGTGTATTCACACATACAGCTGGAACCGGCCCCACCCCCCGGCTCCCGTGTCACTGGACTTGATTGACAGCAGCGGAAGCCAATGGCTGCGCTGCTATCAATCCATCCAATGAGGACCAGAGCCAGCAGCTAGAGGGACAAGGCTCGTCCCTGGCGGGGGATCGGTTTGGGCTCAGGTAAGCAAAGGGGGACTCTGGGGGGGGGGGGGGGGTAGC
>BLSH010201110.1:373327-387082 GCA_018402905.1 Glandirana rugosa
GCCCCCCCCCCACAGTGCTCTATTCTTTTAATTATTGTTTTAAGTGGGGCTGCCACCACTAGAAGGCTGGGCACTAGTGGCTACACCCCTGCATGTGCAGTATAAGTTCAAAAAAAGCAAAAAGTGCCCCCCACCTCCACTGAACTATTGCGAAAAAGTGTGTTCCCTGGGAGACAAAGGAGTATATTCTTATCCGTATAGGTAAATCAAGAGCAGTCTCCAAAAAGGGGGACAGCTAATGTCAGCATATGCAGAGCAATCTTCTTCAAGTGAAAAGGTGACATAGAGAAGGAGGGCACAATGTCATTATTGAAGTGGAAGGAGACACAAAATCAAACAAAAACTCCTAGGCCTCAAGATGACCTAATCCCGATGAAGGATAAAGAAGGGCAAATCATAAAACCAAGCTGCCAGCATGGAGAACTTCTAACATGATGTGATAGTGACAAGGAAAGCCACCTTCTGAGACAGCAATCAGACAGGAATCTCCCACAGCAGTTCAAAGCGAGGCCTTTGAAGCAAAGAAAGTAACAAGATCTCATAGAACCAGAAAGAGTTTTAACAGGGTAACTAATAGGAGTTATACCGTACATAAACAGCAAGAAACAAAGAATGAGGCCAAGGGTCACTGCAAAATAGGCATTAAGGCCAAAACGTACCCCTTAATGGTGCTCAGGGTCAAAAGCTGATAAAATGTCTGACTAAAGAAAAATCAGAACCTAAGCAACCGAAGAAGTTTGAGGATTAAGTGCAAAATTCGCACTCCACCAAAGAAAATCTTCCATGTGCGAAGATACACCTTGCAAAAGAACAGAGTGGAAACCATTGCCTCAGAGGTCCCACTTTCTCAGCACCTGGACTTCAACAGCCATATCAATAAAAAACTAGGGCCAAACTGGAGTCTGCTGGGGTGAATGAATAGGTCTGACATTGGCAGAAACTGCTTGATAGAAGAATCTTTAGTTAAACCGTTTTTGATCTAGGACAGCTAGAGAAAGCTTTCCTACCACCTCGGACACTATGCTAAACTGAGCTGCTAATGCACATGTAGGGGTTGCTAGATGGGGCTGTGCACTTTTGCTTTGCCTAGTGTTCAACCCTAGCGACAGCAGCTATACCTTTAGTAGGAGTATAGAATACTTTTTCTCCCAAAAAACATGGGGCGAAAACAGATTGCGTAGCTTCCTCATATAGGAGCTTCACACAAGCACACTTATCCAACACACATGCTGACAACTCTGCATTCCAACAAAACTGGCAATCTTCTTTCTACCCTAACTGCCCACAAAATATTTACAACTTGGTCCTCGCTGCTAAATACTCAAGGCTATTTAGTTAGAAATTCTATACTGACCACTGCAATTTTTGCGCATGGTCACTAGGGGGTGTAGATCTCCCTCCGATATGAGTAAAGTCTTCAACATCTTACTAATGTGGCACATTATAATACCCTCATTGACTTACTCATACGACGATATCAGCATTACAACTTTTTCTGCCACTCATTCAAGTGTTGTGAAATTTCAGTTTATGCAGTTATTGCCACTGCCTTCTATGTTCTCATCCTCTTCCTTCCTTCATACCCCTGGTTTTTCCTCCCCTCTCGCTCTACTTACCCTATGGCTCTTGAGGCCCAATTTAGGATACAATATTCTTCACCGTTCCTTTGCTCGCACCTCAACGCTCTGCATCTCATGGCATCCTCCATAACCCTCTGTATCTTCTTGCATAACTGAAGAGGTTTTTAACAGCCATGAGAAGCATAGACAGCTCCTGTTTCACATCCACAAGTCCCAGACTCAGATCTTGCTACTACAAGAAACGCATTTTCGTTCAGATTCCATACCGTCCCTACCAAAATAAATATTTTCAGACCTGGTACCACAGCACGAACCCCACAGCCAGATCTACAGGGGTCCCATCTCATAGATCACAGATTATTGAAGCCTGCATTGATTCACCCTTAGGATGATACTTGTTTTTAAAGCTGAAATATATGCAAACCATATTTACCACTGCTAATGGAACAACTCAGGAACAACTCCGCTTCCTCTCCTCTGACAGCACGCCTGGCCTCCTTCGGGACCCACAACTTGGTATTGGGAGGTGACTTGAACGTTTCATTGATTCCGAGACTGGGCTCTACCACCAGTAAGTCGTCTATCCCACCATCCACACTCACTAAGATACGCAGCTCCCTTTCTGATCTGTCCTTGGTGGATGTTTGGGGGACACTCCATCCCACGGATAGAGACAAAACATTATTTTAAGCAGCATACAGCTCATACAGTAGAATTAACTAGATTTTCCTGTCGCAGTCACTGTTAGACTTGAACCCCTCCTCCACCATTGGCCTTAAATTATGGTCAGATCATGCCCCGGTTCATTTAATTTTAGGTAGACTTCCTACCTCTACCCGTAGACAGAACTGGCGATTGAATGATAACCTATCGATGGATGTAGCGTGTACGTATGCAATATCAGACACTATTAGGGATTTTGTACAAAATCACACCAACAGCACAACTTCATCTATGACCAGATGGAAGGCGCTGAAATGCGTCATGCGCGGTCTCTTTATGCAACATGGCGCTAGGTTAAAGCGTGCTCGTACGGCGGACATTAAACGCTTATTTGCCCTCATCGCTTTTCTAGAGGCGACCCATAAGCGCACCCTTGAACCTAAAACCCGACTGAATTATCCAACGCCCGACGAGACCTACTGCATCTGTTAACGGACCGCTCTTTGATCGCAAGAGATAAAGCAAAACACCTTTATTACGCTCAGGTTAATAAATGTGGTAAACACTTGGCACAGGTTAACCATCCAATGAGCAGATATCATGGCCAACAGCCAGAGTGTTAGTTCATGCTGAAACACGTTCCTTTAGATCCCAGGCTGAACGTCATCCTCATATGGCTGATTGGTTAACTAACCTAGGCCTAATGAAATACTGTAAATCCCCGTACCTCTCTAGGCAGATTCATAGACCTATCACCTTTCGAAGCAACGTGTAGTCTCCCTCAGGTCCCCTGACATACATTGTCAATGATACTCTCCCATACACATAATACCTTGCAAACCTACACGTGATTATGGTCCAGAGACTTGGGGATAGAGATTTTGATTAGTGATTAGAATACCTCATTCATTTTCACCCACAAAGCATCAGTCTCCTGTTTTACCCAGGAGAAAAACAAACAAACAGAATTTTCCCAAACACACCTGATACATGCTGGCGCTGTCACTCTAACAATCGTAGCGATACCTCATATGTGTAGTTTGAACACAGTTTTCATATGCGGGCGGAACTTATGTATGCGTTCGATTCTGTGCGCGAGCTCGGTGGGGTGCTTTAAATTTTATTTATTTTCCTTTTTATTTTTACACTGTCGTTTTTAAAAAAAAAAAAAAAAATTTGATCACTTTTATTCCTATTACAAGAAATGTAAACATTCCTTGTAATAGAAAAAAACATGCCAGACCTCTTAAATATGAGATCTGGGGTCAAAAAGACCTCAGATCTCATATTTACACTAAAATGCAATAATAAAATAAAATGGCATTTGAAAAAAAAAAAAAAAATTCTCCTTTAAGAGCTATGGGCGGAAGTGACGTTTGACGTCACTTCTGCCCTGCAATGCTATGGAGCCGAGTGGGCAGCATCTTCCGCTCACAGGCATTGCGGCGGCCGGATCATATCGTCTCCGTTGCTACCGGCGGGTCCGGTAAGCAGCGGAGATGGCCGGAGTATGACGGAAGGGGGGTGGGGCTCCTCTCCCGCCCCAGATAAAAATGATCTCATAGCGAATCCACCGCAGAGACCACTTTTATCGGGAACAGAAACGGCCGCTGAAAAAACCAATACCGAGGTTATGGTAGCTATCTGCTACCATAACAACGGTATTCTACTTCAAAGTGGTTAAGTAGGGGGAGATAGAGGAAATGAAGGGATGTAATTCCTCAAAGCCCCGTATTAGGACAGTTGTGTGGTCGGATCTGCCGGAGCAGAGAGAAAGTTTGTGAGGGTATCTGAGGAGGAGAAGCAAAGCCAAAGGAACCAAAGCAACATAAATTTGTTGAAGGTGTTGTTATCCATTGCCAGCATCTCCTCCATACTCATGAGGTCATTCACAGTGGAAACCCTTTGAGACAGAGGTGGTGTAATAGTAGTCTTCCAATATAAGGGGATGAGCTGTCGAGCTGCAGATAGAAAAAAGTGAAGGAGGCATCTTTTTTGGGAGGCAATAGATCCGGGAGCATGGAAAAAAAGGCAACCTCGGAGTTTGGTGTTAGAGATTTGTTATACATTACATTGTATGTCTGAAATAGCTGTGTCCAGAAGGGGTGTATCCTCTCGCATTCCCACCAGATATGCAGATAAGGGCCCTGAACCGTGCCGCAGCGCCAGCTTGATGCAGAGGTCGAAGGGAAAATACGCAGTGGCGTGGAGGGATCCCTGTATCATTGTAATAGAATCTTGTAGCAGGATATTGAAGACTTATGGGTAAAATTAAATGTGGTCTGCCAGTCTGCCCTCGAGAATTCCTCTCTCAAATCTATGAACAACATCCTGGTATAGGGCAGGAAGTCATCATGTGTGAGGGCCTGTATTAAACCATACAAGGAGGAAAGTAGATGTCTGGGCGTATCCTGTAAGGAACATAGCCATTCAAACTCAGTGAGAGAGCGATGTATTTGAGGAGAGAGAAACAATTGTTTCGTGAACGTTGACAGATGAAGGGTTGTGAGCCAATTGCACATTTCTACTGGGACAACTGGGGTGCCCACTTGGGGCTGGATAAACGAGTATGGCCATTCAGAGAGTTGAAATGGGCGGGGTTCTAAATCTGTTTAAATGGCTTTAACACCAGTAAAAAAGTAAAGTAAAAAAAAAAAAAAAATTAAAAAAACCACACATTTTGATATTTATCTGATACAAAAAAAATGTGTGTGGTATATTTCAGAATGGCGTCATTTGCATTATTCCTTACTGCAGCCAAAAAAAAAAAAACCTCCTAGGCTTACGGTTTCAGGCAATATTTGCAAAACAAGGAATTTTGAAAGTTTCCATGTAAGCCCATACTGTAAATTAAGGTGTTACTAAACCCACAACAGTAAAATCAGTCTGTAAAGCATATACAGCAAAGCATGCTTGTTATACTCACTGTGGAACCTAAGGGGTTAATCCTCTGCATTTTGTAAAAAGGCTGTTTGATTCGGTTTTCTCTGATCCTCCTTCTTAGAGTCTCCAATATATAGTACAAAAGCTAGGGAACGAGCTGCACATGCTCAGTTTGGTGTGTACTGCTAGAGAGTTTTTTTTCTCTTGCGAGAGTGCATGTGATCAGCACAGGGACAATCAGCACTATCCAGATAGAGGGTCAGGGGTCCTGCATGCTCATACGACAATCATGCGAGAATGAAAACTCCTCCTACAAGCTTTAACCAAACAATACTAGACGTCACAAGACTGCTATATACTGCTGATGAGAAAAGGATTGCATCTCCGTGTTCTGTGAACCGTGGGAGACCAGCTATAGTAAATGCAGGATCCTGGGTTTAGGAACACTTTCATTTTGCAGCAACACTCTTTGCACCTATTACAGCCTCATCTGGCGCCTGCGCAGTCAGCTGATCCTTTCCTAACCTTACCCAAATACCTGTAACAAGTAACAACCTCTGCAGCAGTCCCATTCCATACCAGTTGTTTCCTCTGCCTGCAGAATTACATGCCATTTTCTTATTCCCTCCAATAATATGCATTACAAAACAGTGCATATACGCAGAGCAACATATATCCATTCCTTAGTAGGTACATCTCTAAACTTCTTGTGCACCAGAGGACTCACTTTAAGACTGAAAATATACCAACCTTTAGACCTCGTAGGATCTGGTATACAAGAAACTGGATTCGATCTTCTGATAATTTCTCATGCTTCATTATCTTGCCCAAATCTGTGCCCATAAAAGGCATAACTAGATAACTGCAAGAAGAAAAAAAAAAAAAAAGAATAGGATTATAAATGTGAAACAAACTGGTATATATATTTCTGGAGATATCACGTGAAATAAATAGGAGTACAGTACATTTCTTGCAAACTGCAGTTTGTCATTTACTCCAAATGGAATATGGGGTCACTTCGTATTTCCAGAATATCATTTACTCTCAGAGATCACTACTCATTAGATGTCCGGTTCACCAAATTATAGTATTTTTGCTATGCGTGAAATCTGGCAGGTGAAATTACCCACTGGCTTTTTAAATCTCTCAGAGACACCAAGGAAAAAAAAAAAAAAAAAGATTCCTGTTGTGAAATTTCTGGTTCAGCACCATTTTTCTCCATTGTGCACCTCCCACTGCTACAAGATGAATGTCACTTTCTGCTGCAGTACTGTAGTGAAACAACTCACCTGTGGGTTATCTACAATGCAAAAAAAAAAAAAAAAAATACTAAATAAAACCGTGGGTAATTTATCCTGCCATTGTAAATTCTGAACTAAAGTGTTCGTTTAGAGTGCAGTAACCCTTCTTTAAACCAGACCCACAATCTGGAATTAACAGCTTTTATTTTACATCAAAAATGTACTAGATAACCTAATATAATAAAAGCTTGCTGTGCTAGAGAGAGTGTGTGGGTGGCGTGCTTAGAAGAAATGGAAGGTCAATAGATCTGCACGATCAAAGTGCTTACTGATGTTTAATGCAAGGAAACAAGATGCACATTGCGTTATAAAGTGCCTGTTCAGGGAAGAAACATAACTAATTGCATATAGCTATCCAATGTTAAAGCAGGGCTTGACAAATTTGCCTTGAATCTAGGAGCCAGCTAAAAAAGTTAGGAGCCAGTTTTTTATAGCGCAGAGCAGCCAGTCAATAACTCCACCGTTACTAACAAATCTGTTATGGGGGAAACTCCTTATTATGCCAAATGCATCGTGACTGCGGCATGTAAAACGCCCTCATCTGCTGCCTAAGGGAGGCCAATGGTGGGTGGCAAAAACATGTCTACTGCACATTTTTACCACCCAACTTGTACATCTAAACAAAGCCTTAGTGACATTGTAAAGAAAATACAAAAAAAAGGTGAAAAGTATTCCAGCGCTGCTGAACGTCTGCTGCCTCTTTGCAGCCACTTTCTGCCTACATGTGTGTCCCCCACAGTGACTTTTCATTGCTCTGGTGGGTTTCCGGTCACCATGAAATACTGGAGCCCAGCTGCACATAGAGTGGTAATTGTTGATGGTACTCAGGGCTTTAGCACAATTTTGTTGCTTAGAATAAAGGTCACTTTTCTCGCGGTGTAACATCAACTTTCATATTATACAAAAATAAAAAATGGGCTAACTTTATTGTTTAGTTTTTTTTTTATTCATTAAAAGTGTATTTTTTCCAAAAAATTGTGCTTGAAAGACCGTTGCGCAAATACCATGTGACATAAAATATTGCGGCAACTGCCATTTTATTCTCTAGGGTCTCTGCTAAAAAATAATATATAATGTCTGGGGGTTCCAAGTCATTTTCTAGCAGAAAACACTGGATATTTAATTGTAAACCACTAATGTGAGAAAGGGTTTAGTCTTTAAATGGTTAAACTTTCCTGATAGCCCGGAGATCATTGCTTTGAAAGAACCATAAGATACATTGTTGTGTTTATTCTTCTAACTCTCAACAACTATTCCAGGCAGCCTGTTTGTTACTTTTCTTCATTCTAAGTGGAAACAAATATCCCGGGCAGCGGCCAAGTGTAACAGCTGTTAGATGAAGCAGAGAACGGCTCTCGCTGAATCTGACAGCTGTTTTACCATAGTGATAGAAGGAACGGGTGACACTCGCCAGGACGCGATTTCTGGTCGCCATGGCGACCTGGCGCCTGGGGTTTGTCGAGGCCTGTGTTAAAGAGTTTTAAAAGGAGACCTCACTGTAAAAACAAATATAGTGATTTGAACCTATACAAACTAAAGATTATATATTTGATCACTTGTCCACCAGCACAAACAGCATCTGTCAGAGTGTGATTTTAAACACTCCCAACATGTTTAAATTAGTTAAACCAACGGTGTGCCCATTCCCTTCCACACTTGTTGAAAACATCTCCGCCCCACCCCAAGGCTGACTACCCCCACCATGTATTCTGGGCTACACCATCAAACCACAGGGCACAGAACCCACCCTGTGGGTGTCGGCAGGTGGAATGGAGGGAGATTAAGATGAACAAGTGTATTATGTCATTTCCGGGTTCAGTGCAGTCATTCCTCAACTGCTGTGGCCAAGGAAGCAGCTAATGGAGCACAATCTGGGTTTCATTAATTGCAGTGAAGGGCAGGGGAGGCATCTGGGGTCTATGGGCTGGTTTACATTTGCTTCATGTTAGCACTCTGAATGCCAATCAAAGCACCTGTCATTAAATAAAATGGTAACTTACAGTCCAGTTTACACACAGAGTTTGCTGCGCTTCAAAAATGATACCCAATGCCGCTTTCTTGGTGCTTTAAATCATCTTCAAATCATCTTCAAGCCATCTTCAAAAAAATTGCTTGCAGCACCTGTAGCATTTGAGAGGCGTTCATTCAGCTTCACATTATTTTGTAGGCATTACATGTAGGAGATATCCCAGGATGCACTGGTAAACCAACAAGCGAACTGGAAAGACCTCATCAGCAGTCACTTCCGATTCATGTGTATATATTCCGGGAGTGTCTGGTGCAGACATCACACCTGGTGTGCAGCATAGATCAGCAGGAAGGTGAGCGGATTCCAGACTGGAGCAACTAGCAAATGGCACATGTGGTGTGCAACATGGGAACGCTATAGCCGAAGGTAAGCAGGGATCGGTGAAAGAAGACTGGGCAGCAGAGGATCAACAGAGCTGGGGGAATGGAGCAAGAGAAACTAGCAATGTCATATGTGCATAGCGTGGGAGCAGTATAGAAGGAGGTGTGCGGGGACTAGAGAGAGGGGAGGTTCAGCAAATCAGAGGATCAGCAGAGCTGGGGCTTACTACTGAGCGGGGGAACAGAAGAGCTGGGGGTTAATACTGAATGGAGCATCAGCAGAGCTGGGGGTTACTACTGAGCAGGAGATCTTGTGAACAAGGGTACTAATAAGCTAGGAAATCTACTGAACAAAAAAATTGAAAATCAACACACCACGGCATTTGCCAAGCTTCATTTAAGCTTCAAAAAAACATGTTGAAGCGGTAGGTGCTTTAATGTGTGTTAAAGTTGAAACAAGTTACCCTATTAGACTCGTGATGTACGAATAAAGAGAACCTGTCATTACAGTTTTTATCACCTATGTGAGAGCAATAAAGTTAAAGTGGATGTAAACCCACCACTCGCCCAGTATAAACTAATGACACAGTATTAATGTATATATACATACAAGCCTCTTTCATGTATCCCTACCTTGCAAATGTCACCTTCAGCAGTAGCAGCCCCATAAAACTCTGGATTCAGTGGGTAGGTCTCTTTGCTAGAGCTGGTAGGTGGAGTGGTGATGTCACAAGACTCCCCACCTACCTCTACACTCTCCTTCTTTGCTATTCTTAAGGTTTGAGTAACATCCGGGGGGGGGGGGGGGTGAAGCTTCCTCTGCTCCATGCATCAGATAAGGAAATTACCTGTCACTCACACAGCATGGGAAGACTCCTATTTCTTAGTTAGTTGTCTTTTTTTTTTTGTTACTGAAAAAAGATAAGGGGATTGTTCAGAGCGTGATTAACTCTTTGTGGCAAAACTGGCCACAGGTGACATGACATCCTCTACTAGGCAGAATTATTGATTACATTTTTTTTTTCGGGTTTACATCCACTTTAAGTGTAAAAAAAAGTTACAAAAATAAATAATGTAACATATAACAAAAACACACACACACATAAAAAAAAACTATTCCCCACCCTAACATACACACACATATGAACAAAAACACACACAGGTGCACCTCCATACAAAACGGAAGCACCACAAACATATGAGCAAGAGCAAAAATTCTAGGGCCAACATTCATGGTTAATCCACAACTGATAAACCTGGAAAGGGTTTTGAAAGCATACTTAATATTTTACAAGAAAATGGGTTGTGTTTGTGTGCACTAAAGTGTAATTTTTTTACTCAAATTTTTATTTTGATAAACATGTACTCTCATATTATGAGACATAAAAATTGCAACTACCACCCAGTGAAGGCTGGTCCATAGGGGCTCCTGGGGCAACGCCCCACCATCAGTTTGCAGTAAAAATAAATAAACTATATAATTATATTTTTTTGTGTA
This sequence comes from Glandirana rugosa, assembly GCA_018402905.1. Classification (NCBI taxonomy): domain Eukaryota; kingdom Metazoa; phylum Chordata; class Amphibia; order Anura; family Ranidae; genus Glandirana; species Glandirana rugosa. The sequence continues at coordinate 383,602 of BLSH010201110.1, forward strand.
GTTTTAATCTGTATTTGATATCTCTCTCTGCTGTTGCTAGGTAGATTAGGAAAAAAAAGGTCCAATCTTGATTTTTTTTCTACTCTGCCTAGCAACAGGCCGTGCGTCCCAGAAGAGATTACACCTGTCATTGGAAAGCACGTAGAAATTGTTTCTCCACGCTTATTGGTTCATTGGCAGTCCCCTATTGTGGTCAATGGAGCTCATTAGGACAGGTGGATATGGCGGCCCGGCCCGCCTATTGAGCGCTCTAATTTGCTCCCTACCTGCACTTGGGAGATGCTGAGGTGGAGACAATGCCATTAAGAACTGACCATTTGGGCAGGGGGGTCCCATGAAAGTCCTTTGTTTTCTTCATCTCCCAGTGACCCAGTCCCTCCCCCTGCAGAGGAGTAGACTGGCAGGCCCCAGCGGCGTGATGTCACGGTCGGAGGTGCGCTGTGACTGTGAGACGGAGTGCAACTTTGAAGAGGAGCTGACTGAGCCCGGCCAGAACGGTTTTATCACTCCACCGCTGCAACTCCTAGCACTCACCCGGCCAGCCTGCATTCTGATATCGGCCGATGATTTGTGATCGGCTGAGCTCAGAGCACTGACAGTCTGTCACATTGCTGCTCTTTCCCCCTCCCTCCTCCAGGCAGACTGCTTTACTGGGACGGCTCTTCTGCACATAAATCATGGCAGGCAGCATGGTGTATGGCTCTGATTTTGTGATAACAAGGTGAGTTTCACAGCAACAAGCAGTCAAAACGGGCATTCAAGCAGTGAGAAGTTACCAAACAACTTGTGGGGTGGGGGAGAGAGAAGTTGGTGTGTGGGGGGAGGCGAGAAAACACCAAATTCAGCACATTACAGGGCTAGGTCATCCTCACTGGTGCTAATATAACCAATGTGAGCACTGCTGGATCCACTCTAGTCTTCAATCCTCTTCCACAAAACACTTTGGCAGGGATACACAGGGCAGATCACCAGCTGCATTCAGAGGCAGCAAAACTGTACCCCTGAAAACATTAACCCTGTACTATGGTGTGTATATGGCAGCATGTGTGTTTTTGTGCCAACATTTTTTAATGCAACCTAAAACAGTAAAAAACTGTAAAAACCTAAAAAGCAGTTTTGCCACAATTGTCACATGAAGCTTGTCACCTAAAAAGGAGCAGGAACTTCTTTAGGGCGATAAGCTTTGTGCGATTTGGTTTTCCACTCAACAATCACGGCAAAAACACCACGTTTTAGGTGCCATTAAAATGAATAGCACAAAAACATGTATTCTGCATTTTGCCAAGATTACAGAGCAATTTGGAATCATGGGCAGAATCACAGCAATTCCGCCCGTGATCCCAAATCACTAGATGTGGACAGGGCCTGACTCCAGCATCTGCATGCAGGATCAGTCAGAGTAAGGCTGGCCACTACTGGTGGCTGCATACTGTGTTACTGATGGCTGCTTACTGCATTACTGGTGGCTGCATACTGTGTTACTTGTGGCTGCTTACTGCGTTACTGGTGGCTGCATACTGCGTTACTGGTGGCTGCATAACGCTGGTGGCTGCATACTGCGTTACTGGTGGCTGCCTACTGCGTTACTGGTGGCTGCATACTGCGTTACTGGTGGCTGCCTACTGCGTTACTGGTGGCTGCCTACTGCGTTACTGGTGGCTGCCTACTGCGTTACTGGTGGCTGCCTACTGCGTTACTGGTGGCTGCCTACTGCGTTACTGGTGGCTGCATACTGTGTTACCGGTGGCTGCATACTGTGTTACCGGTGGCTGCATCCTGTGTTACCGGTGGCTGCATCCTGTGTTACCGGTGGCTGCACCCTGTGTTACTGGTGGCTGCACCCTGTGTTACTGGTGGCTGCATACTGTGTTACTGGCTGCAATATACCCCACCTGTGATACTGAGCTGTGTACTCCTGACACAATATGTGGAATACAGTGGACGGAGTGGGTGGATTCTATAAGGGGTGGGGCTTATGAGAAGTGGGAGGGGTCAAAAAGGAAGGGCGGGGCCTGGCGCCCCCCCATCCTAAAAATTCACCAGCCGCCACTGCTACCACCATTATTCCCCATGGCATTTGTTCTCAGAAAAGAGTGTTTGGGGAGGGGGTTAACTAATCTTCAAGCCTAAAATGTGCATTTTAACACATGCAAAAACACTGTAAAGCAGAGGATACACTGGGAATTTTTTTTATTCAACCAGCTAGCGGGTTGAACAGAAGCTGGTCCAACGACAGGCTTCTGTTGCACAGGGAAGGGATCACACACATCGAAATTTGGCTGGTTCCTGCTGAACTGGATGAATTTTGACATGTGTGTACCCTGCTTTGAGCCTGTAAACTTTAACTTACACTTTAGCAGTTTGTGGGGGAACTGTTTCCAAGGCTTTTGCAAAATCCAATATATTGCATACTAGCATAATATGCCATTGCCTTGCAGGTTTTTGTTTTTTCGAACATCCACGGTTTACAATCACTTTAAAATAGTTTTTTTCAGCAAAAACTCTTCTAGGTGGTCTCTAGATTAACTTCTTTAGTTGGGAAGAGGTTTGAGAGTTTGTTTTCTAAACGGTCTGTAGTTACTTGGTAAAGGTTTTGATCCCTTTTTAAATATAGGCATCACATTGGCCTCATGCCAATCCAGTGGTACTATGCCAGTCATTAAAGTCTCTAAAAATTAGAACCAATGGCTTTTTTTTTTTTTTTTTAGGCTGAATATATTTTTATTAACCACTTCAATACTGGGCACTTAAACAAACCCCCTTCCTTCCCGGACCAATTTTCAGCTTTCAGCGCTGTTGCAGTTTGAATGACAATTGCGCGGTCATGCAATGCTGTACCCATATGAAATTTTTATAAAATTTTTTCACACAAATAGAGCTTTCTTTTGGTGGTATTTAATCACCCCGGGGTTTTTTATTTTTTGCGCTATAAATTAAAAAATACTGAAAATTTTCAAAAACAATGCATTTTTCTTTGTTTCTGTTATAAAATTTTGCAAATAAGTAATTTCTCTTCATATATTTTGACCAAAAATGATACTGCTACATTTCTTTGGTAAAAATAACCCAAATCAGAGTTTATTTGGTGTTGGCGGACAGACAGATGTTTTGGGGACTGTGACAGATGTGACGGGGACAGACAGATGTTTTGTGTATGGTGACAGATGTGACGGGGACAGACAGATGTGATGGGGACATACAGCTGTTTTGGGGACTGTGACAGATGTGACGGGACAGACAGATGTGTTGGGGCCTGTGACAGATGTTTTGTGTATGGTGACAGATGTGATGGGGGACATACACATGTTTTGGGGGCTGTTTTATGGGGACACTGATGTGTATGGGGACAGGGGTATCAGTGGTGCTTGGTGCACTGTATGGGGGGGGACGATCTGTGAGAGCTCTTTGCATGAAATCATCATCATCACGCAGAGAGCTGTCACATAGCTGCAGATTCCCTTCCCCCCCCCCCCCCCCCCCC